>JAQJVL010000290.1:823987-948987 GCA_035578905.1 Stictocephala bisonia
GTGTGCAAGAGAGAGCTCCTCCCAGGCTCGTGTAGTATTAATTACTAACTATGGTATTCTAGAGATATTTACATTTAAAAAAATGATATCTTAATTATTTTAAATTATTTAATTCTAAGAAAGTAACGTTTACAATGAGGAAAATATGATAAACTATAGACCAACTGTCATCTCCAAAAATGATGAGTGTATGTAGTCCTTATCTTAGTCATCATTAGTCACTCCGATTAATTTGAGTTAGTATTAGTAGTTATACAACATAAGCTAATTGCTGTGCAAAGAATTTACTAAACTTGAACATTTATATTTGTCAAGATGACGGGATTTAGAATAATTTGATCCTTATAATTCTTACAGTAAATACAAATTAAAAACAAATGTAGGAATATAGTACAAATCATATAAAATTGTTTAAAAAAAAAAAAAACAGGGTTTATTTTACAACTGTCTATTTTGAATCAAAACAACTCGCATGTAGGTACTATACTATATATATACAGTATATATATAGTATAGTAGGTACTATAATATATATATATATACAGGTGTATCATTTATTGTATAGTTTCATTATTATAATTATGAAAAATAGGAAATGTTAACAGGAAATAATCAATAACAATAAGAATTCACAACATAAACATTTTTACAATTAATAAATTCACTTTTACTATAATGAATATACAATAGCTTCTTACGAGGGAACTCACAAAAGAATCCTAAATCATAGTAGGCTTACCTCCAGGGTTGTTTCGTGGTGAATTTACTGCTGCCGTTCGTATGGTGTTTGTTGGCCATACAGAGAGAAAGAGATAATACTGCAGCAATGGCTCATGGACCCAGCCTAGTTTAGTGTTTTTGTGTTTTATATATATTCAGTAATTTAAGGTAATATGTACACATTTATTTTAGTAATTAAGGTGTTAGTAAAACATCAAGTTTCAGTTTTACGCCTACACTGACATCGTAGAGCAGAATAGAAGAAGATAATTTCTGTGCGTATAATATCCTAAACAAGAAAATAATATGAATACATTTTGCATTGTTTCATGTAGTGTCACCTGATAACATAGTCAATTTATTCTATTCTTGAAACTAGGAGTTGCAATTAATGTATAGTAAGAATAATACAGGTACCCGGTCGAAATCCGTTGTATATCCCCCAGCAATATTTTTCTGCAACAATGATAAATAATTTAGAGATACGTATTGTGGGTGTTAACCGTGTTTAGCTCGGGTAGCACCCGTGATCAGCTTGGGTAGCAACAGTGATCATCTTGGGTAGAACACGTGATTAACTAGTAGCGCCCGTGATCAGTTTGGGTAGAACACGTGATTAAGTTTGGTAGTGCCCGTGATCAACTTGGGTAGAACACGTGATTAACTTTGGTAGCTCCCGTGATCAGCTTTGGTAGCACCCGTGATTAAGTTTGGTAGTGCCCGTGATCATCTTGGGTAGCACCCGTGATTAACTTTGGTAGCGCTCTTGATCAGCTTAGGTAGAACACGTGATTAACATTGGTAGCACCCATGATTAACATTGGTAGCATGGTAGCACCCGTGATCATTTTGTGTAGTAACCGTGATCATGTTGGGTAGAACACGTGATTAACATTGGTAGCATCCGTGATCAGCTTGGGTAGAACACGTAATTAACTTTGGTAGTTCCTGTGACCAGTTTGGGTAAAACACGTGATTAACTTTGGTAGCACTCGTGATCAGCTTGGGTAGAACACGTGATTAACTTTAGGAGCAACTGTGATCATCTTGGGTAGAACACTTGATTCACTTTGGTAGTGCCCGTGATCAGCTTGGGTAGAACACGTGATTAAGTTTAGTATCACCCGTGATCAGCTTGGGTAGAACACGTGATTAACTTTGGTAGCACCTGTGATTAACTTTGGTAGCACCTGTGATGAACTTGGGTAGCACAGATTAAGTAAGGTTAGGTTAGGAGGTTAAGTTAAGTTAGGTTAGGTTTACGTATGCCCTTATTAAGGCATGCTGTGGAAAAATTAAGTTTGATGCATATAACGGATTTTGATCCTGATACCAAAACTGAAATCTGAAGGACATTGATTGATAGGATCTGCTTAAGAGACGATACATTAAAGGTCGGTTTACGATTTAGTTTGTACTTCATGAAGAATACGTTTTAATTTATTTATAAAGTCGAAAATGAGCAATTAATTTATATTGTTGAACTATTTATAGTGAAATTAGTGCTAAATAATTTGTCGAATAACACATTGGACAGTTGAAAAAGTCCAGTGAAAATAACACATTGTTCACATGTTCGCAATAAAACGTTACAATAATCATAATTTTTGTTCTATATTTCTGTAAGAGTTATTCTAGCTGTAGTTCTATGTTCTAATAGTTGTAATATGTATGCTATACTAACGTAAGTAGATTTATGAATCCAACTCATTATATTTAGAAAGTTATGGTAATAATGAAACCAAACATTTTTAGTGTACATTATTTTTAAATTTTAGTTAAATTTTAAATTTAAGTTTAAATAGTTTTAAATTAGATATATTTTCTGAATATATAAATCGTATGTAAGGCAAATAAAAATAATAATAGAACAACTACACAGTAAATAGTTTATTTTATGTGTTAGAATAATTAGTAATGAATATAGGATAGCTATAATGTGCCTAGTTTTTAGAATTTTCCTGAAGAAGCAACTGTTAACGAGCCTAAAAATGATTTTACTGGCTTACCGCCCAAAAACGGAAATACATCAAACCAATTTCATTTATTGGTTCCATTCGGACCCGGGTCACGCAGACCCATTCAATAGTATGTTTTCATCAGTAGAGATATTTTGAGAGACCGGGATAGTGTCACGTTTTAGCCATTAACTATTGCCAGCGACAAATTAGGGTGGCCCTCTACCCTCTCCTTGCCCTGTACTACTCTACATTTGTTTGTATATTTATTTATCTTCAAGACAACAACTAGTCACATAATTGGTAAATATGAATGAAGTGTATAACTGTATGTTAGTGATTGTTACAAACTAAGGCCGACTGTTTGTTAGACTGTTTAGTTGGTTAATAGACAAATTAACGGTCGATGGCTATTTGCTGATCACATTCGAAATTTATTTTGATTGTAATTTGGGATCTAACTAAGAATTGTTGTTTATGAACCTGGGTTCTATACAACTACACTATCAACCAATTGTTTGCCAATTTATTTGTAGTTCTTTTATTAACAGTATCTATATTGTAAGTTTAATTTTTTAACTTAAATATTTACATTTGTCATAGTAAATTTATTTTAGAAATATCTGATTTTTATTTTGCTTTTAGCAAATGTAATTGGAAATAAAATATGTAACCAAAGAAAACCACAAACGTTCCAAAAATTATTTAAAACTCTTTTAACTATTTTACAATTTTACAAAATTTAAAAGGAATAATTTTAAAATTGTTTCATCTATGCTTAAATTACAGGGCAAAAATATCCAAATAAATTAATATATATCATAATTAACTAGACGATTTGCTTTAGTAGAAATTTTGTATGGTTTGAGATTGGGATTTTATATTGTAAGTATGTATATTGTAAAATGTTCACTATTTGGCTAATTATGAGACCTATGGTAATTGGATAACTGTAGGTATAATCCAACATGAACTAATTACTGTATAATTTACCATACTTGACATTAGATTTGTCAAGATAATGGGTTTTAGAATAATTTAATCCTTATTATTTTTACAGTAAATACAAGTGAAAAACTAATATATAAATAATATAAAAAAGTATGCCGATGAATTAAAAAAATTAAAAATGTTTATATTTACAGTGTTCTACATTGGCTTAAAACTACAACAAACTTGTAATTACTACATGGGCTAATTATTTTATATAAAAGTTATTTATTAATTTGATGTCAGCTGTTTATTCTTAACTATGTCAGTTTTTCTTAGTATTCAATGGCTAATTTTTATCTCAAAAGATATTAGAAGTGTTCACTGTATTGCAACTAATATATTCAAAAGAAAAGGAGTAGTGTGGTTTCTATATGGTGGTAAGCCGTACTATGATAAACCAGGTTTTTTTTACTAGAGTCAGTTTGTCATATATTTCAAGATAGCAAACACTAATTTTATTGAAGCCCTAAATATTTTTCTATGAATAATTTGGATAAAGTGGTGTCCGATGACGTCATAGCTGGTAAGTAGTACCAAGGGTGTGTTAAACCTTATCTCTTTATCCAGTATATGATACATAGCCTCTTTATCGGTCGTTATTTGAAATGCCCATGATAGTTCTATATTGATGATGCATTTATCTATAAAGATAAAAGGCAAACAGTGAGCAACTGATCATGGTATCCCAAAAATTCTGCTTTGAATCTTAAAACTTAACTTAAATATTTTTTCATGGAGTTTAGATACGTAGACTATTAAGAAAGGATTATAAAATAATGTTTCTCAAAGAACTAAATAGGGTAGATAATAAATATGTTGATGCCAGCCAATCAGGGAACTTTGTTACCATTTTTGCCATGCGTTTTTTTTAACATTTTATTTCATGATATTAAAAAAGTTATTTATGTTTAAAAGATATTAGTTTTTCCAATGCTTATCTCTAGTAAATATTAATGGTAAAGTTAATTACCGATATAAAAACGAAAATGAAAATTTTATTTATTTCCCAGAACAGAACAGATAGGAATCATACAATTAATTTACACTTAATACAAAATAAAATGTACATGTCACGAGTAGAAATATAAAATAAATAAAACTAAGTTTTTATTTATTAATACATTTATTTTTACAGCGTTGGCCTCACCAAGTTTGGTGTAACTTGTCGGTGAGGTCCATTATAACATTTAATAAATAACTCTACTTAAAAATTATCAAAGTAATTGTGGTGGTTTAGGGCGGCACTACAATGTTATAACTGGTTTGGCAGTACAATGAAAGAGAAAGTTGGGACGTGCCGGCCCCAGATGCACTGTCAAATTGAAATGAACAATTGAATTTTTCATGCCACAGACAGGTTTATATTTTGGAATCCTGCCTATTTCCTTTCTTGATTTTAATGTCAGTTGTTCATCATCAGCCTAATAACAAACTTCGCAAGTTTGTTCGTTTACGAGTTACATGACGCGCGATCCGTGGCCGACACTGCTCCATCACACAACCTGTTGTCTTTCCAATTTAATATCTTACAATACAATTAACACTAAATTTACTATATTACACTTTGAATACCTACTATACACATAAATTAAATAAATTAAATTCAAAATCACATGTTACATTAAAATATGTTCGTTTAGAGTATTAGTCTAAGTGCAGTGCATAAGTGTCCTGAAGCTGGAATCATTGAAATTCTAGGATTACAAGTACAGGTAATTGTTTTCATTTCCAGTTCTGAAGTATGTAAGCCATAAAAACACAGCTCTCTTAAACTCTGCATAGTTAGATATGTTTTCTATTTCTTCAGGTAATAAATTATAAAGATAAGGAACAATGAACTCTGGGAGTCTTCGCCCATAGTTTGTTCTGGGGAATGAGGTAACATATTTTTTAACATGTCGAGTTTCAAAACTCCTGTTGTTAGGTGTTTTAAATTTACTATTTTTAAAGTTATCTAATATAATTTTTAATTCATACATACCTTTCGGTGTCAATTGTCCCATGAAACTGAATTCATTTAAATTTATATTGCCATTTACATACTGAATTTCGTCACCATATAGAGTTCGCAAACATTTCTTTTGCAGATTTATTATCTGGTTTAAATGGCTCTTTGCTGATGTCCCCCAGACTGATATTCCATATCTCAACAATGATTCGAAAAAAGCCTTATATATTGTATTCTTAACCAGATGTGTTGCTTTATTTTTCAATCTATACATTATCGCAGTGCATGGCACAAGTTTCTTATGTAGTGACAATATATGTTCTTTCCACGTCAGTTTATTGTCTACCATTAATCCCAAATATTTGGTAACGTTTACTACTTTAATATCTTCACATTGACACTGCTCCTCCCCATGTAAACATTTACAGTTATGAAGTTTAATATTGATTTCTTTTTCAATCTTAATATTTTTTTGATGTATATGCATTAAATTAGTTTTCTGGCTATTTATAATCAATCCATTATCATGAGCCCATTTAGTGAAAACTTTAAAATCTCTCTGTAGCTTTTCCTCTGCTAGATGTAAATACCTATCTTTTGCTAGGATAAGCACATCATCTGCAAAATCCCATATGTGGCTTTCATGTATCCTGTTTAACACATCATTCATATAAATTATAAACAGGACAGGCCCTAACTGACTTCCTTGTGGAACACCATGTTTAATATATTTTTCATCACTTGTAGTGTTTAATGCTTTAACGGCAAGTTTTCTACCACTAAGATAGCTCTTGAACCATCTTAAATAGGGGCCCTTCACTCCTATCTTGCTCAACGCCATAATTATACAGTTATGTTCCACTGTGTCAAACGCCTTTGAAAAATCAATAAATAAGGCCAGACCATGCTCTTTGTTATTCATAATTCTATTAGCTACATTTGAAAATTCCTGTAATGCCATTTCTGTACTGCAATTCTTTCTAAATCCATATTGTTTATCATTAAGTATATCATTTTCTGTTAAATATTTATTTAGACAGTCTAATACATATCTCTCGATTATTTTATCTAAAGAAGTCAAAATTGCAATTGGACGATAATTCTGGTATTCCTTCTTACTTTTGCTTTTATAAATTGGTCTTATCAGTGACTTTTTTAAGCAGTTAGGGAATTGTCTTTGTGAAATTGATTCATTCACCAGTTTGCTTAGAGGTTCGCTGATTTCATCTACTATCTCCCTCATATCCTCCATTCGTATCCCATCGTCACCAGGAGATTTGTTAGTTTTCATTTTAAGTATTATTGATTTCATCTTTTTTTGTGTTATCTTTGGTATATACAAATTATATATCGGTTCATTATTATATTCATACGCTTCATCATACCTGTCTTGTTCTAACATTTTGTGTACACAATCATGCTTTAAGCATTCTATACCTTCAATAAAGAATTGAGCAAAGCCATTTACAATTTCATCTTTCTTCATCGATTTCCCCAAAGCAGTTTCGATTGTTGAATCAATACTATTTTTGTATCCTCTACCTAGTAAACAGTTAATATTCTCCCATAATTTTCTCATGTTATTTCTATTTTTTTCAAAACATTGTTGGTAGTATCGATTTTTCCTTCTCTTTATATAATTGTTAAGCCTATTTCTTAGCCGCTTGTATAAATTCCTATAACTGTTATTTGTGGGGTCCCCTTTCCACAGTCTAAAAATTCTATCTCTTTCTCTGATTAGGTTTATTAGTTCATTATTAATCCACTCTTTGATAGGCCATTTTTTATATAAACGGCTTTGCTCGTGGTTCCCCCCACCTTGCTTTTTTCTTATCGGGCTAGAGCAGATTTTATAATTTTTAGTAAACTTTCCGATTATTTCTTCGAATCCCTTGTTTACATCCTTGTATTGGCTTACGGTCCAGTTCTCTTCTTTTAGCTTTGCTTTCAGTAAAAATTTATTTATTTTCGTATATTTTTCTACCTCTGCGTCTCCTATTCCTCCCTCCAATATCTCAAATCTGCCAGTTATAGGGTAGTGATCTGATATCTTTGTCTTTATAGCCCCTGTAAAAATTCTGTCTATAGGCCTATTTACTCTGTAATAAATATGGTCAATACACGATCTAGTTCAATTATTTAGTCTTATCTCTTCTCTTGTATAATATTTTCATACAATTGTATAAAAATATAATTGTATTTTTATATAATAAGTACAAAATATTATCCTAGTTTACATGTTAGCCAATGGGAAAAGGCCTGCATGGGTGGAAGCCTGAGTTGCTAAAAGGCTGAACGATGGCATTTTGTATGTAACGAAATAATTGCGTTTTTTATTTTGTTTTAAAAATAAAGAGAAATATTTTAAAATATTTTTTTTTTAATAATAAAGAGAGATAGATAATGATAATGATAAAGCCTGTTTTAATGATCAGATGGTATTATGACAAAATCTGTTTATGTTAGTTTTAGGAGTTTGATTATTGGTTCCCGTCGGTGATTCGTGTGAAAAAGTAGGTGTGGTTTTTCTCTTGTTGAATATGTTTTTGTCATACCTTATTCAAAAGTAACTGTCAACTTTTTTAAATTGTAATATGAGTAAATATTTGAAGCTCCCATGTTAGCTAATGAAATAACTAGTGCATAAATCTTAGTGTTCCCCACAAATAGATTTTAAATAAAGGGTGGTGATACTGTACTCTAATACCATATATATAAAAGGATACAAAATTTGAATTTAAATAATATTTTGTCCTAGTATTAATTAACTATAGTACATTTATTTTTTAAACAACAATTGTAATATGTAACACAAATCATTGAATGTATTATCCTTGTTATTACATCCTCATCATCAGTTATCAACAAGCGAGCATGGCATAAATATCGATGGGCATGACTTGCTATTCATATACGTTATTTTAAGAGTTTATTCTCAGCAGTTTAAAGTTCCCACGGAAAGTATTCACCAGCACTGCTGGAAGAACAGCCTTATCTACCTCTGATAACACTCTATAGATAGCGCGTGGTCTTGACACACATTCCAAGAGTCATCGGCTACAGCGTTTATGGTTGGAAACAGTATTTATTCTCGGATTATATTTGTATGCCACATAACAATATATACTGATAAGGTACTGATGTACTGATAAGATTTCCATCTATTAAGGTTTAGTTAGCACATATTACTTTGCTAAAATCATTGGACAGTCGTATGAATCCGGTTACAACTTTATTAAGCACATAATTTAATATGCTTATGTGATTAAAAATATGTATCTGTAATTAGTTGATTAGGATATAAGTGAAATAATTTCCTTGGAATATAATTCGTAATGAAACAGTGGTAATTTAGTTGATATTGTCGTGTAGCGTAGTGTTGTAAATTTAGCATTAGGGGCTGGGAGGTTTTGAGATACAAGCGAAGGTAACGTCGCCAGACCACGACGTGTAAAGTACAGGGGAGGCCATGCCTTACTTGGTCGTTCTGTTACCCAAAACATACTTCAATGCTAATCCCAGCTCCTTAGGGACAACATGTTTTGGATATTATAAGCTTCAGTGCTCTGTCCTCTGGCATCCACGCAATGGCTACTTTCGGTGTGGAACACTAGAGAAGTTGGGGGTGTCCGGATGGGTGGTAGTCATGGTTCGGATGTTGTGTAGGGAAGAGAACTGAGGTTGGCATTAGCTGAACATCAGACCAATGATACGTGATATGGATTCCACGTAAAGGTGTAGGAACCTCGTTGTCTATACTATTCATAAATGACCCTTTCTGAGAAGAATTCCAACTGGTAGTAACCAGATTATACAAATTGTAAAGTTATTCTAGACTTGTGTAATAATGTATGATTCCCCTTTGGACCATTTCCGCTAATTCACTACCACTACGTTTTTCGTTACTTCAGTACCACTACTTTTTTATTGCAATTATATTTAAGTTTGGTTAGGTTAGGTCAGTTTAGGTTAGATTAGGTTAGGTGGCTACTAAAGTTGATCACAAACAGGTAAATCTAATGATTGACTTAGGCCTACCGCTCTCCATGTGTAAGTTCTTGGAAAGCGATAAGGCCAGTAATATCGGATTCCTAGCAGATAAGGAATCCCACATTATACGTAAAAATGAGTGGGGAACAGTTTTTAGAGCAATAGAATATTTATCAAGTGGAAGAGAATTAACGGAAACAAAAAAGTACTAGTAGCGAATTAACGGAAAATATTCTTGCCTTTAAATACGTACAAAGTTGTTTCGACGTCTAATACCCGAAAACTCTTGTTGATAATATTTATTCTTACTCTATATATTAACGGTTGATATGAAAACTACAGTCGATCTTTGACTATTATCCCTCATTGGGGCATAAAATTCAATCAGATATCAACGTTTGGTGTAGCAATAATAAATGAAAAATACATATACAATATAAATACAAATATCAAGCCGCACTATTTTAAGGAGTACGATTATAATTGCCTTGTTTCTTCACACACTATAATGTTATCATTACAGATATTTAATCTTACCACAAAATATATTTTCTACAGTAAAACTTAATCTTCTTGACGTGAGAAAGAGTTTTTGGTCATAGATAAGAGAGTGTACAACAAATATCTTCTGCCCAATGATATGAAATACGTTGGATAGTTTTTAGATCAAATAAAAAAAAAAAATAATAGAAAAATTAAAACAGCATATTGTCAAAAATATGTTGACATTGTGACAACATTTACCGAGACAATAAAGGAAGTTACTTGGCTACTAAAATGTGAAGCCAATGTTGAGTGTCAGTGCCAGATGGCCGAAATTACTTTGTATATAATACATAAGAAACTGCTTTAAAAAATCTGGTCATTTATCCTTGTACTTTAGTAATAAGTACGGAAATAATGGTTTAAATCTATGGCTTTTATAAAAAGGCAAATGGAATACTTACGCATATTTCCCAAGGTAGTCTTACTATTATAAATATATTTACATTTATAATAATTTTTATTTTAATTCCTTGTTGATGTTGTTGAATCAGTTATATCTTCTCATTCCATTTTTATGTTCATGTATGATAATGAATACAATGTATTTATATTTAGCGAAAAAACTGGGATTTTATTAAAGTGAATGCGACAGTAACTTTTATGACGATTGTACAATTAACTGTTTAAGTTACTAAATATATTTTAGGCAATTATCTGAAAACAAGGTTAATACATGAATGCAAAACAGAGATTTTTATAATTTTATAAATTATATAATTTGACTTATTACATTTTAGATTGGGAACCATATAACTTTATTTATGAGAGAATTAAGATTTTGTAAAAAATCGTAAACGGCCAAAAAAACATTTCATGGAACATAATACATGATATCTTTGTTAAACATGCTGATAAAAAATGTTTTGCAACGATACAAAATTACTTTCATATACAAAATGTAAAGTGAATGCATAATACAGTTATTGAAATAAATTTAAATTATGTGAAAAAACATAAATATGGTGTTAATTTAACTAATAAACTACCAACCATTAAAATATAAAGCAATTGTGGTATTCTAGCTCTTTTACAATGTTTAAATTAATCCCCAGATTTTAACTGGGTATGGGGGTTGTAATAATCCTCATTGTCGTTGGCATGGCAACCACGTAGCGCATTGTCAATACATTATTATATTTTTAACAATGACATTTTGTAATGCCAAGGCGTGTCTAGCGTTAGTCATTGCTGACCTATTAGTATCATCTCCTCTACCGTCTACCAGTTGATACTATTGTCCATTGTTATGGACACGACGACAACCACGTCACGTTAACTCTATTCAATATTATGGCTTCACCAATGTCAGTTTGAAAAGCCAAGGTATGTCTCGTGTCTAGCGTTAGTCATTGCCGACCTATGAGTGTTATCTCTTCTACCTACCAGTTAATACTATTGTCAATTGTTATGGGCACGATGACAACTACGTCACGTAAAGTCCATTCAATATTATGGTTTCACCAGTGACAGTTTGAAAAGCCAATGTATGTCACGTGTCTTGCGTTAGTCATTGCCGAGCTATTAGTGTCATCTTCTCTTCCATCTACCAGTTGATACTATTGTCCATTGTTATGGACACAATGACAACCACGTCACGTAAAGTCCATTCAATATTACGGTTTCACCAGTGACAGTTTGTAAAGCCAAGGTATGTAACGTGTTTGGCGTTAGTCATTGCCGAGCTATGAGTGTCATCTCCTCTTCCATCTACCAGTTGATACTATTGTCCATTGGCATTAGCAAGTCGATAACCACGACATGTAAACTCGATTCAATATTTCGTTTTCAACAGTGACAGATTGTGGTACCAAGTTGTGGTACCAATTGTGGTGTTCAAATAATTGCCATTGTCAATAATATAGGTTTGCATCCTTTATTGCAAACACTAATGGACCCTTTTATAGAAGTTGTCTGTATTTTATGCATGAATTGTTCCTTGGGTTGTTTACTAAAGGTAGTAGAGCAACTGTGTTGTTAGTGAAATCTTTAACATGTATTGGCAATAACTTGGAAACTAGTGTATGACACGTTTTTTAAATGCAGTGACAATCGATGTTTTTTTTTTATTTTGATGTATGTAAATTTAATTCTATGTCAGTGTTGTGTTGGATTATTATTTAACAATAAATCCAAGTTATTTATTTCCCATATTATCATTAACTATATTACTTGAAAAAGAAGTACTTAAATATATATGAACTATGTTTTTTAATTTACTGTAAATAATATCAGAAATCTTACTTCCACATTTTTTATAATAAATGACAAATACCTGGTATAATTTTAATATTAAAAACTTTAATAGCTACTTTATATTTTTTTAGGATTGGTAATCTCCTAAGACGGTGGAAAACTGAAAGAATTAGTAGATTTTTTAATCTTGACACCATAAGTTAAAAATAAACCGTCATCTTGTTAAAGTTAGCTTTAGACCCATCTATACTTCCCACCTATCCATACGTGTACTGTGGTAGAGACCCTCTCTCCCACCCATACATTTACTATGGTAGAGACCCTCCCATACACCCATACATTTACTACTCTGGTAGAGACCCTCCCACCCACTCATACATGTACTGTGGTAGAGACACTCCCACCCACCCATTCATGTACTGTGGTAGAGGCCCTCCCACCCATGTACATATGTGATATTGGGTATTGAACATCCACATACTACGGTTGAGCTGAAACCCCCTTTGACGAACATGTTCTTGAGGAGCGGCCTTCCAAATTACAAACCACGTTGGTAATGGATTATTAAACTCAGGTGGACTAGGCAAGAAGCCTTTAATTTGCTAAAGAAGTTGGGTTTAGCTCTGTGGGGAGAGACTATTGAATTTACAAATTTTTGCATGAGTAGTTTGTAATTAAATATTTTATAAGAAATTCGCCATTTATATTTAACTTACTCTTATGATTTACTAGCATGCCACATTCTATACAATATATGCATAAAGTTCTTTAATACCAAAATGTAATGACTAGGCCATACAAGACATACTAAGTCTATGTAAACGAACAGTGTTGTGACGTGACAACTAAATTCAATGCTGCTGCAAGAGAGAGTTAGTTGTGTAGAGGGAAACCGCAATTTATTGCCGGCAATGGTTAATACCAGAGACGTGACGGATCTTTGCCCCACAAAATATTGGTGATGGAAACATACTATTTACTCACGTCCACATATGATCTGGTTCCTGTTAAACCCGTGACAATGGATGGTCCTTGTATAAGTATAGCTATGATCACAACGTACACTCTTGTAAATTAATAATTCCAATTGAATAAAATGAACCAACACCAAACATATATTATATCAAAATAAACTGATGAACAAGAATAAAAACAAAAAATTATTTCTTTTTATTCTATACTATGAAATATTATTTTAATTTAATCAATTAAAAACTACAACCTTTAACGTTGACCAAATAATTGCTTGTGTATATGTCTGACATATATTAAGTAACAACTTATCAAATTATCTGACGCAGGAATAATTTGTTAACTAAACTATATTTTGGACATTAAATTTCAGTTCACATAGTTTCAACTTGGATTATATCTCCCATATTTCAAGAGCTGTATCTTATATTCAAGCTAGACCACAATATAACTCTTGCTAGCTTAGCGATTAGCACTTCCGTTTTAATACAGATGTTCACGAGTTCCATTGCCGGAAGACCCACTTCGTAATCTGCCAAAGATGTTTGGACCGCTGTCCCTTAACAAGGTTTGTGTAATCTCATATAAAATTCCACTGGTGTATGAAGACAAACAAATTAAATGAAAACATAAGAATATAGGTGAACGTTCCCAAAACAAAAGTATAACGTCCTTAGATCGCCTTGTTATTAATGAAGTCTTCCATGACATGAGACGTGGCCATAAGTTGCACAAGAACCCTTTAGTGGCCACCCTGTGTTTTAATCGTGTTTGAATAGTCGTGTACATACCGGGACTCACTCCTAAGTGACATACTCGCCTCAACAACTCTATAAAAACTTGAATTACACCGAATGAGTGGTTAAGAATATTTTTTTAGTTATAGTTAGAAAAAAAATGTTATCTGAAGTTAATTAACTTTAAAGTAACATAAAACTGTACGAATGTACATTTTGCAGAATATAATTTTACGAGAAAATTTTTATATACAAAATGTTATGTTCTAATCTAGGATATCTTATGTTTTAAATGACTCATAAATAAGATCATAAGATCCTACTTTTTTAACGATATACTAAGTAAGTACACCAAGTTTAAAATCAGTTAATTTAAAAAAAAAATCTGTTGAAACTCTTAATATAAATTCCAAGATTGGGAAGATGGGATATATCTACCATTATATACTATTCACATTCCGCATAAGTCAGATATTGTGTCTTTCAGGGTAAATTGACTTAAGTTATAGTCATCGGATAAAGCAAATAAATTCAGAGCTACGTTTCAAACCCATCAGACGTTGATAAGTTTCTGGCGACGCCGGTCTGTACAAACAACAAAGTTGTTTTTCTTATGTTTAATATAACAGAAATAATACAATTTATTGTTAAGACATCACACGGATATTTAGTAATCCACTGGAAATGTCTTATTTACTTTTGAACTATAAAAAAACCTTGTTCATCTGGAAAGAATATGATAAAAAATTGTCTCAATGAAGATACAAAACAAGTGAACGTCACACAGCAAAAATGTATTACAATATAAATACAACAAAATTATGGTGATCTATATCAGTAAACCATACCTCCATCAGACCAGAGGGATAAAGGATTCGGTGTTCAACTACTCTACATATTTATTAACATTTGTCACGGTCGAGAAACTCATAACGGTTGGCTTTAATGGTGAAAATGGCGACTGGGTCTACCATATCTATATGGCAGGGCAGTTACTATTGGTTATTGCTTAGAAACTATAGTTCAGTATATCTCAATAATCTTTCTTACGAAACCAAGGCTACATCGCCTACATTTTTCTAAGGAAAGTGAGTTTTAACAAATTATTTTAGAGCGTTCGAATACAATTTGTTGTCCACCATTATCTTAAGAATCTGTTTTAAATACCTAAATTACTCAAATTGGACACCACAAGAAAAGTTGAAATTTAGTGACATACACTAATTCATAAATTTTGCTCTCACTTTAATAAGAAAATTATGGAACATAAAAGTGCCTTGCCCTAATTTTCACTTAATTCAACATATATTCCGGGAGTCCTCAATATAATTAATTGTCAGATAACATTTATTCAAGATGTATAATGTAGATACTGTATAAACAGTAATAACAAACAGATTTTTTATGAAAGTTTAAATAGGTTATCACGCTCTTGCGGTTAAATATAAATTATATAAAATTATTCATATTCCAAGGTCAACCAGCTACGAATCCGTCTTTAAAACATACAATTGTAGGATATTTTCAGCTAATTCACTACCACTACTTTTTTCCCTTTAATTCACTACCACTTGATAAATTTTCAATTGCTCTAAAAACTTTTCCCCAATAATTTTTACGTCCACTGTGGTATTCCTTATCCGCTAGGAATCCGATATCGTTGGCCTTATCTTATAACTTTCCAAGAACTTACACACGGAGAACCCATTCGGTGGTAAGTCAATCATTGGATTTCCCAGTTTGTGATCATCTTTAGTAGCCATCTAAATGTATTTGCGATATGAAAAAAAATAGTGGTAGTGAAGTAACGGAAAAGGCCGTGGTACTGAATTTACGAAAAAGGTCCCAATTGTATTACTGTATTGATTGTTTTTATTCATTGGTGATATAATACCTACCAAGTTTTCTTCACTCCTTTCAGTATACAGACTTTGGTAATGTATACCGTATGGAAGACTTGCCCGCCCATCACTTTGTGATCGATAAATCCTATCTCCTTACACAATTTGCCAATAAAGTGAGGGATGGTTTTCGATAGAGGAAGTAAAGAGAGTCAAGGGGGTGGTAAATCTGTCTACATCAACCTTCCCTTACTCTAACTTTCTTAGAACTGACTTTACCCGCTTACTCAGTTTATTTGTCGCGCATTATGTACATTATATATATTGTTATGAAGAGTGTAAATTTATTAATACTATAAAATACGTTTTGATTTAATAAACACCTTTTATTTAATATATGTATTTATGAATATGTTTTTTAATCCTGTTAAATTACATATTCGTATGGAACGAAAATAAATTCCCAGCGCATAGTTGAAACACATTGGGTTTGTGCGACACTGTTATTTCGTACTGATAAAAACAACTCTCAAATGTATGATCCATAAATAGAGATTGTTAAGTGGTTTTTTCTTTTAATTAAATATGTATTTCAAATCCAAAATTAATCAAGTTGAGGACTTAATGTAAAGCTAAATAAATTTGCAGTGCAGGCAATGCCCACTAAATAGTACAATTGGTTAGAAATAACCAAGACCTGTGTCATAATTGTACTGAAATATGTAAATTATGTAGTTAATATTTTTATTTCAGCTTTTATGGTAAAAAGAATTCTTTATTTGCAATTGTCATACTGAATGTAATTTTTTCTACATTCAATTTATATTTTGTCAACTCCCCCCTATTTGGTGGAATGTTTTTACAGCCTGTTAAGTGTATTTTGAGAGTATGATGAAGTCAACGGAGAGGATACTATTAAGTAGTAACGTATGATCAGTTTTTGGAACATTTTATAATTTTAGCTGAGAAATAGTAATATATGTGGAAAAATAATTTTTTATTTCACGTTTGAATAAAATTAGGTTTTGCTCACTTTTACAATCAATAAAGAAAGTTTTACAAAAGCAATGTAAGATGCATAAATAATTTAAATGAACAATTTGGAAAGATATAAAGTTTTAAATTTTAACATTTAAAACAATAAAAAACAACCAACAATTGTAAATTAAAAAGAAAAAAAGTACAGAATTTACTGTTCAATATAAAAAAGTATTTTGCCTTAAGTTATTAAAAGCCATATTGACATTTGTATTGGATCTAATAATAAATTAACAACATCAAATTAATAAATTATATATATTGTGATGTATTAAACACAAGAAAACTAGTGGATTGTTTGTGAAGACTGGCGCCACCAGAAATGTATCAACGTCTGATGGTTCTAAAACGAAGCGAAGCTGTAGATTTATTTGCTTTATCCGATGACTATAACTTAAGTCAATTTACCCTGAAAGACACAATATCTGACTCGTGCAGAATGAAAACAATATGAAACCGTAAACATCTTATATATTTTAAGAAATAAAATATTACTGTTTTTTCGTGTTTGCCTCCGTTTGTTCGTGTTTAGTAACAGACACATCACAATATATCAATTGTTTTAAAGGACCTTCTACTCACCCCTACTACAGCCTATACAATGATACCGCCCTGTTGAACTCTCAAGTGTCCCAAACTACCTTAAGGCTCAAAAATGTAAAGCCTGAGAAATATGGCTATACTGGTTGAGTGTAAATTTAGTCATACAGTCAAGAATTACGTGTAAGGTCGTGTAAGAGTTCATTACTAAGATAGTGTTAAATTATTCTATGGTCAATTACAAATGTCTTAGTGTGTATGGAATTATATAAGAGAAACTATAGACATTCCTTGAGTCTGCTTAGGCTGTTATTATTATAATAACAGTCTCAGAGACTGTTGTTATTGGCCATTTTAGACTTCTGGGACAAATAAATACCACTCACTTTCGTAGACTGAGACTAAGTGACAATACTCTAACAGCGTAAAGAGTCTAGGCTTAATATCAACAAAACGTTGAGTTGGACTGATCATGTTGCATTGGTATGTGGCAGGGAGTTTGCTGGCACCCACATTCTTAAGTGGTGTGCCACCTATCTGACATTTTCTGTTTAATTAATTCCGATGAAAGACCTTTTTTGCCTCACTTCTACTTCTGTGACTTAGTGACGTTACTAGTAAACTCTCGGACAAACTTCAAGGAATAAAAGACAAATGTATTATATTTGTATTTATTTTAGGCAAGACGATCACGTAACTCCATTCTACAAACAATTAGTAGCCTTAAACAATTTAATCAATATGGTACTATATTATTTTTCTTCTTTTTAATATCTTGAACATAATATTTTCGGCATGGATCTTATAAATAAGCACCAGAAACACGCACTAAAGAGGCTTCCCACTATCAGTCCTCATCCATTACATCACTCTCAATAGTAACTATTTGAGAGAGGGGTTATATACTGAATTTTCTTTGGTAGATTTTACATCAAAAGTTCACAATGTGTTAAATATGGAAGAAAAGTCAGTGTTATATTTCTAGACATAAAAAAAGCTTTTGATACAGTTGACCATAGTATTCTTTTAGAAAAACTACACTATTGTGGAGTAAGAGGTGTTGCTTGCGAGTGGTTTAGGAGTTACCTTCTGGGATGAAAACAGTGTGTTAACATTGAAAATAATTTTAGTGATATGGGTCGAGTTTTATATGGTGTTCCCCAAGGCTCTGTTCTGGGAGCAATATTATTTTTAATCTTTGTTGTGCTAAATTTAACGGTGGACTAACAACGACACAGTTTTATGTTATGTAGAGGACAAATGGGAAACTATTGAGATTTTGATTAATTTAGATCTCTTAGCGTTGCAAGGGTGGTTTACCATGGTATAAATACCAATGGTATAAATATCATTTTGGTATAAATACCATTTTAATGGTATTTATGGAATGGTATAAATACCATTTTAAGTCCAGAAAAACAAAATATATTAAATTTAGTTTGAGGAAAAAAGTAGAATGTTCTAATGAAATAAAATACAAATGTCTTAAATGTTTATGTGCTAAATGATCTGTCGTAAGACAGTTGGAGAGTATTGAGTACATAGGGGTGATTCTTGACGAAGACATTAGTTGGGACAATCATATTGATAATCTGAAGAAAAAACTTTCTCAATATTTATTCTTTATATTTTTAGAGATTTTTGTAATGAACATTACCTTAAGAACGTTGTATTATTCACTTGCTAAAAGTAGAATTGAATATGGTCTGACGTGTTGGGGTCGAACTTGTAACAGGTCCACCAAATTGATAGATGAATTAATTAATTTAAATAAATAATAAATTATTACGTAAAAGGAAAGGAATATATTCAATTGAAATAAATAAAGAAGGTTCAAATTATGTTAGAGAATTGTCGTGAGAAAAACACCAGTTGGATAGACGAGGAGACAGAAATATGTCTTCTCAAACAAAACCCTTTGTTTGAAACAGGATGGGTGGGCCTATTCCAAGAATTATCAAAACATGTGGGAATGTCTGAGACATAACAGTCAACAAAGATAAGACGAAGTTAGCGTGGGACAAGACTCAGCAGGTCGGTTAGAACGCTCCATAGGCTCCACCCCGGATATGGCGCAATGGAACGACGCAAGAGTCAATCTTTTAAAGGAACCAATCAGAACGGGACATGTGGTTCCAAATATGCCCGTAGATCGCAGCAGCTGTCGGGACTGCTACCTCGTGGCAAAACCGGAAGGACCGATAGTCTCGAACCCAGAGGAAAATGATACCGGAAAAGAAAGTAAAAAGTGGGGGACCTGAGCTCAACGGTTGAGAGGTGTTCCTCGCCCCAGTTTGCAAACCATACATCACCAAGAAGGTCGTCCCTCAGTGACACCACCGGCTCCGGGCAACGTTTACGGGAGAATGTGTTGAAACATTTGTGCGTTTTAATGTACTAAATAACAGTTATTACTTATCTCATAACTTTCATGTTATTTTAAATTTTTGTATTCGCGAGTAAATGACAGAATGTACGATGGAAATGATCTTCATCCAAGAACCCCACCTCCTCAGATAAGTTAAAACATAAGTAGTTTATAACGATCAATTCATAATGTTTTTTAGTAGTTTGATTAAAGTTAAAATTTTATATTGAGAATTTTGTCTTGTAAAACAAGTTAAAAAAAAATCATAACACTTCATGTTATAACTTAATAATGATTTTATTCTTTGTGGAAAACATGTGATTAAAGTAATTTTGTAAAAACTATACCATCTTGATTTATTGTACTATATAGTTCCACCGATTTACCTTAACGACCCTGAGAAATAATAATAAAAAATCATGCTCTAAATTAAAATTAAATTAAATTAACTTTTATTATTTTAATAAAAAACAACAGAATAATCAAAGTAATGTAACAACCTCCTAAAGGTAGCAAGTTACAAATTTTCACCCAATAACTTGGGACAAAAAAGAAATAAATTAAATGATTCTGATTTAATAAACAGCATTGATTAATTTAATCAATAGATTAAATTAATATAATAAATAAGAAGTAACAATGTTACAAACTTATACCACAAATATTCAATTTTATTTTTTCATTTATACAGCAAAAACACGTTGTAAGAATTGTTTTAAGAAAAAATATAAGAGAGCCATCTCGTCCATTGTTTATAACTATAATTATTTTTCTATTAAGGTACATATTTGTTTGTAAGGCGCTAAAGATTTTTATTTAAGAAATGGTAACATAACAAATCAAAATTATAATATGCGATCTCTCAGGTGGTCAGAAAAATTTATTGTACCTAAGCCTTATTTTACTTATTTTACAATATGTTAAAATTGTTTAGCTCCTAGAAAGTACAATAAAGTTCCTAAAGAATTTAAAGTCTTCAAAATAATAAACGTTTTCTAAATAAATTTAAGAATTGAATTCTTAGAATTGCAAATATTGACACTTTATTAAGTATAGTGGCATGAAACCCAATTTGCTATAGTTATTATTATCATTATTTTTATGCATATTTTCTTTAAAAAACAAACACTTATTTTTATACACACATTTTAAATTAAAATATAGCATTGGGATTTTTTAATCAATTTTATTTATACGTATATTTACCGTCGTCTGCTGACCTTATATTATTTTGATAAATTCAATAATTTAGGAACCTCTGCACAGGCTTTGCCTTAGAGGCCCTAATTTATTTTCTTGGACTTCATTATATGTGTTATACAGCTTTTATTAAAATATAGTTAGACTGATTAATGTAAATTTTTGTAAACAAAAATTATATTTATAATAACAAAATCTAAGTTAGATTAAGTCTTGTTTGGATTTTTTTTCTTTAGTCTGACCTGGCAAGAATATTTGTAATTGAGTTTCTTTTTTCAAGCTGAAATTGTATTTATTTCTAAGATGTTTGTTTGTCTGAGAAAATAAAGTGTATTATTATTTTTATTCACTATTTCTGCTTGCCGCTCTTTGTGCTCGTTTCGGGGTAGTGGTAAGGGTCTTGCTGCTGCAGGGCCTGGATTTCCGGTGTTTGTGGTTCATGAATGATTTGTACAAGCGTGGAAGTATAGATAAAATTAACATTTTATGTCAGGTAAAGTCTATTTATTCTATGAAATATATTGTTTTATCATTTTTTATTGTAAAACAAGTAGATGCATCAATTTGCTTGCTAAAGCTTAAAAAGCAAACATTTAAGGTATATGTAGTCAATGGTTATTATAATACTACTTGGTATAAAATTTACACTTGGTATTAAGGTTGAGTGGAGAGACAAATTTACATTTGGTATTAAGGTTGAGTGGAGATACGAATTTACAGTCGTAACTTGCTGTTTTTAATACTTTAAAAAGCTGAATTTATGTTTTTTCAATATTGTGATTGTTTTCGTATTTTAACAGTTCACATTTTTGTCTTCTTTACACATTTACTTCTCACGACTCTAAATTTAACCAAGCATTGATTTGATTACTATGTTTTTATTTCGTTAATATCTCTAATTACTTTTAATTTAATTTCAAACAAATTATCCTAATACTCTCTTTTTTAAACTTAGTTTACTAATATTTTTGTGTGAACATGTTACTAGATTGATTGTTATTATTTCCTAAAAATTATTTTATCTTCACAAATAATAATAAAAAAACATGTTATGGTTTCTCTCGGATTGTATAGGCATACCTTCGGCTGTATTGTATTTGATTCTTAATCGGGCCAATGTTAATTCAAATAAAGATTAATGCTTTATTTATGAACGAAAAATTTTAAACTTGACCTTTCTTTAGGAAGAACAGAACTCTGTATAGAGTACTCAGAGATACGATTTTAATTTGGTCATCTGATTAAATAAAATATACATAAATAAATATTTCTCTAATTTAATAATTTTTAAAGATACCAAAACTTAATGGAAGAATCCAATTTTATGGGTCGAACTTAATATTTAAAGTATTTACTTTTAAAGACATATTTTTAGAAAATATAAACATGAACCATCTGCAAGTGAAATAATGTTTTAATGCAAAACGCGGGTGTCAGTTACTGATAAACGCTCTCCCTGGAGGCAAGTGGGGAAGAGAGACTAAGGTGCCATAATTGTTCAACTCACGAGTGTTTTTTGGAGGAACCGATAAATAAAAACTAGTCTTAGTAATCAGTGTTAATAATCAGTTCAACAGTCAACACAAGGTATGGGAGGATTGACTACGACCAAAACTGGATAAGAATGTTAACTTTTGTGGATATGCTCCAGATATCTTTAAATAATAAAATTATGTTTAGAATGTAAATCATAGCCAAGTCATTCTTTTGCTATATGAATCAACAAAAACAGTACATCATAATAAAAATGTAAATAATTTTTATTGAGATTTTTTATTTTTTATTTAAGGCTGAGTATGCAATAGGTCTGAACTACTTGAAAGGTGTATTTTAATATTATTAAATAATTATAGGAACTTACTTTATAACAAATCATTCAATATTCTTCAAGTATATAAAGAGAATAACGCCAAAGTGATCACCAACTTTCCAACATATAAGCCTGATTCATTTTTACATACCTGTAACGTAATAATATTAATTATAAAGAAAACTTATTATTACTGACAAATGAGGTATTTCAATATTTTTCAGCTACATTATTTAAAGTAAGTTTGATACCTCACCCCCTCCCCAAACCATCCCGTGGGACAGAATGTACGATGGCGGCGATATAGCTTCAAATTTGTTTAAGAGCGTCAAGGGGGTGGCTTTCACACAGCAGTTTGTGTTCTCTCATCCATCAACTTCTCCCCTCACTTGCCTATCAGATATATTGGTACGGTTGGTTTCCATTACATCAAATGAGGATATATCTATCAAAACTAAGGGTATAGGTTTCCTTCCTGACATGTACATAAACACTTGCAAACTAAGTACCTCAATTGTTTTGATTTCAACCACACAGTGATTTGATGGTTTTGTAAATAGACAGTTTTGTATACTGCTCACTGATGAGATATTTATGTAGACTTTGCTATCACTTGTCATACACACTGCGTAAATGTCTGTTATATGAAATACTTTTATGGTTACTTTATTACAATAGATTGAAATAATAGATTTATATTATTTCAATCTAATAAATAAAAATTACATCACTTACTTTTAAATTATTTTTTAAAAAAGACACAAAACCTGTATAACATCTCAGATATTCATAGTCAAAGGGATACTATGTACAGCATTATTTTCCAACACCGATTGGATTAAACAATCTTTAGTTTTAATTATTGAAATCCATTATTCATTTCATTATTGCTCTAATCTCAAACATAAAATTATATTTTATTATAATGCTTTTGTTTTTATACTACTGTAGTTTTTGGCCAATTTCTAGAAAACCACACCAGACGCTCTAAATAAAAATTTTTTTAAATGCGTAATAGTAATGTCTTACAAATTGAAATATACAAAACATAACATACGAAATCAATCATATCTACTACTCAGAGAAGCACGACCAAACCAATTCAAAGTAAAAATAAAATGTTTAAATGTATTGATTTTGTGATATTTGTAATTAACAAACTTTCTTTAAATATGTATATATTTGAAAATAGTAATATACCTTCTTAAATTATTAAAATGGGTTAAGAAAAGATAATTTAACGGCATAAAATGTTTATTAGTTTTATTCGTAGCAATTCCTTTTTCCTTTTAATCTCTTTCTTTCATATTTTACTTTCTCTTAGCTCACGTATTGTTTCCAACCATCCATTCAACGCTCACATTCTATTTTTCTTAAATAATCGTTTGTATTATACTATTTAAGTTGTAATATTAACTTAACAGCTTTGTTAAGTAAATTGTTTTACATTTAATATTACATTTACTGATCACTAAAGTGCATGGTTTATATAAAGAATTTACTTGATATGGAAATAGGATGGAGTTGTAAATTATATGTGCTATTTCTTTTGTATAAGTGTTTGATTAACTGTCGATGATGCTCTTGTATAACTAATTTTAGGAGTTTTCCAAGTAGATGCGTCAAAAATAAAAATGTTTCAACCATTTAACACTGGCAAAAAGATTTGTTTAACTAACTTTGAGACGTAACTTTCTTTTGGCTCATGTTACAGTAACTTTATTGAACGTTTAAAAACATTTATACTAAGCCAAGCAACTTTGAACAAATGAACACTTATATTTGTCTTAATGCCAAACTGTCTTATTTATATCATATCTTTATTCTGATTTTATAAACAGAAAATAAGAATTACTAAGCTCTTTATTTAAATTTCGATGTATGATTGAAATCAGGAAACATAATTTATTTTATTAATATTGCTCATTGACGTATTGCAAATATTAAATAAACGTAAAAGTTACTAATGTACCATTTTTATACATATATTTGTATATGGCAATATTAAAAATTTTTTAAAAAATAGAAACTTCTAAACACAAGAAATAAATAAAATGATGGTGTAATAGATCAACGATTTGAAAAGACAATAACAATACATTGGTCAGAAAACAACAAAATCATAGCAATACACAAGGAGAAATAATAATAATGCTAATAATATTCCACTATACCAAAAACTCGTAATAAAAAATATGAAATGAATTTATGTACGTGTATAAACATGTAGTGATCAAGGTTATGGTACAGCTTTAATTTTTTTCCTTTTTTGTAAACAAATTTTACTAATCTTAAATCATCAAAATATTTAATTTACGCAGTGAATTGAATTTACGATAGTTAATTTGCATTCCTTCCAAATTGTTTTAAATTATGACTTTTTTGACAGAATGTTAACAAATGCTCATAGCTACATATAACACAAGTAGATATATAGGCGTATAAAGGGAAAGAATATTTTGCTTCTCCTAAGAAACTCGATTCAGCTACGCAATTTGCCTAAACTGAAGGATGGTTTCCGATAGCGGTATTTCTACAGAGTGGTGCCAAGGGGGTGTTAAACCCCTCACCCCCTCCCTTCCTCATCACTATATATCCAGTCTGATATGCAGCTTATAGCAGCTGTAATTCCATCACTTTAACAACTTACTGTTGCTCGCTTGTAATTTTCAACATTATTGTTAGGCTACATAAACATGTATTTTGTATTTTATTGTAAGCTACGGTGAAAAATCTATAAATTTTAATATGACAAATTTAAATAGTAAATAGTTATATCATTCATACAAAATCTGTATTACATAGGTAACTCTAATTAAAAATTTCAATTTAAATTTTTTTTTTTTTTTAATTTCTGCTTCTTAAATTGTAATGCTTACTGAGCACAACAAAAGGCACTATAAAAACTAAAAGCATTTAAAGAAGTATTTTGTAGATTTATTGTAATTATTTATCGAAAATTAACAATTATTTGATTAAAAAATATCAAATCATTTTACGATTAAAAGTGGTGACCATTTAGCCTGGCCACAAAATTATTCACAGCATCCGGGTTTTAAATACTGCACAGTGACTTTACTGTATTTTCCTTTTGAACAAATTTAGTAGGGAAGTGCTATATGAAAATAGCATTTCTAAAATCACGCACACCATTAAATCACATGACATTTATATCATCTATTTATAAACACAACAGTCATTAAGTCTATCTCCAGTAAAAACATTTGTAGATTAATGAAACGTTATAATATGCTTTGGAAACGTGTAAAACAATATTATATTTAAACATCGTGTGTCAAGGTATAACTGAACGTATTATTCCAAAAACTATCTTTGACCATTTACATGATATTTGTTATGTAGCATAATTCCTATGGTTATGTAATTCCCACCATCAGCTGTTCCATATCTAAGTATATTATAAAAACTTCTTTTTATTTTCTAATTGTCCCTACCAAATGATATGATATTTAACTATTACCGATGAGTTATGTAACCTTCGGGCTACTTAATATAAGTAATAACTACATAAACAATAATAATGATTTGAGTGATTTAAAAAGTGACCTTAAGCTTTATACAGTGAATAAGATTTTGTTCAACACCAAACGCGTTGTAAGTCTTGTTATTGGCAGCCTTTAGAACATCTTTTCAGACACGACTGGAATGGAACATTGATTTAATGATCTCACTACGGGGGTCTCTCATTAGTTCACTAGTAAAGCATTATCTCCGAGAAAAATACGGGGATAGTTACAAAATAGGCATTTTATGGTAGTAAGATTAATATTGATTGGATTTGATAAGGATTATGTAACATAAACCAGTGTGAATTGTAAATTTCATTGAAATATTGATATTAATAATACTTATGTATGGATTTGTAGTGAGCTAACATAACTCTAAGTGTATAAATATTTGTGGGATAAGTCCATAATGAGGAGTATAGTTAGCTCTGGGCTAAGACACCTTATTTAGAAGGGGGGAATTATATATAGCCTGATATATTATTGTACCTGAAATAGTTTTGGATAAGTTAACATTCTGAATAGCCTACTAAAACGGCCAAGATTATCTGAAATATTGATAGTTAAATACGTTAAGTGTCCAATTGTTTATTATTCATTATTCATTATTCATCTCTAAGACGCCGATCGTAGAGATATGGGCGAATATGAGGCATGAATGAGTGTGATGAGTGTAGATGAACGAGTGAAGTCATTGTTACTATCTGAGTTCGACTTATCTCAGAAAGGACTATTTATTAATAGCCCAATAGCCAGGGCAACTATGGGACCTACAGCTTTACGTGGAATCCGAACCACGTAGTGTTGGTCTGATTTTCAGCTAACTGACAAGTTTGACACTTAGTTCTCTTCTCTACACAACACCCGAACCTTGATTACCATTCAACATGGACACTCCAGACTTCTCTAGTAGTGTCTGTATTGATGACAACCATTGAGCGGACGCCATGTCGGTATTAAGAGAACCGAGCATGGAACCTATCGCCTACAATCTTCCAAATACTTTGTCCCCAAGTAGCTCAGTTATAGCACTGCGCCACCAGTGCCTATAGAAGTAAAAACAAAATATGACAAATTACCGCATTTGCTGTAGACACCTGTACTGATATCTAATGGTATAATGGTTTCAAATAAGCGCTCGGAAAATTTTCTTGCGTCCTAATATCTCAGCTACTAGTTACGAAAAGAAATACAAAGAGAAGTCCACTAGCTACCTGCGAACTAGTCCTAGACCAAAAGCCGACTTCATGAGACCAATATGAGTCTTCTTTCTAATAGTGTGTTATGGATATAATTAAAAACCCAAAGCTTTCGAATCGTTTGGATTCAAAATGCATGACTTTAAGTTATTTGATTTATGCTGTATTTGGCCGGAATGCTTTAATATAATAATGCTATATAATTGTTTACTACGCGGCGCTTTACACACATTTGTTTATATGAGACCTTCCAATGTTCAATGTGTTCTAAGAAAATAAAGGTAAGGCTAAAGTCTTAAGGAAAAATAGCATAAGTAAGAAACATGTAATAAAAATAATCTTACTTTAGATAATGTTTGGTTATTAATCAGGGCTAGTACGAATGAAATTGAAAACTCAAGTTAATTCATTTTAGTCTATGTCATAAGAGCTATACTATTTTTATGAAGGGTTATTTTTATTGAAGGGGTTATTTCTTAGTAGAATTACTGCCTTTGTAAAACCATGGATTAGTAGTAAAAATCATTATGTGTTTAGGTATAAAACGTTGCCTTTTCAAAAAAGCCCAAATTACAAAGTCTCACATTTTTTCAAACTAACTCATCATGCATGTAATTTTAAGAAATGAAAAGGGATCATGGCATACCTAAATGTCACCAACATAAAGAATATAAAACTCATTATGTGTTTAGGTATAAAACGTTGCCTTTTCAAAAAAGCCCAAATTACAAAGTCTCACATTTTTTCAAACTAACTCATCATGCATGTAATTTTAAGAAATGAAAAGGGATCACGGCATACCTAAATGTCACCAACATAAAGAATATAAAATTCATTATGTGTTTAGGTATAAAACGTTTCCTTTTCAAAAAAGCCCAAATTACAAAGTCTCACATTTTTTTCAAACTAACTCATCATGCATGTAATTTTAAGAAATGTAAAAAGGGATCACGGCATACCTAAATGTCACCAACATAAAGAATATAAAACTCATTATGTGTTTAGGTATAAAACGTTGCCTTTTCAAAAAAGCCTAAATTACAAAGTCTCACATTTTTTCAAACTAACCCATCATGCATGTAATTTTAAGAAATGAAAAGGGATCACGGCATACCTAAAAGTCACTAACATAAAGAATATAATACTCACTACGTGTTTAGGTATAAAACGTTGCCTTTTCAAAAGAGCCCAAATTACAAAGTCTCACATTTTTTTCAAACTAACCCATCATGCATGTAATTTTAAGAAATGAAAAGGGATCACGGCATACCTAAATGTCACCAACATAAAGAATATAAAACTCATTATCTGTTTAGGTATAAAACGTTGCCTTTTCAAAAAAGCCCAAATTACAAAGTCTCACATTTTTTCAAACTAACCCATCATGCATGTAATTTTAAGAAATGAAAACGGATCATGGCATACCTAAATGTCACCAACATAAAGAATATAAAACTCATTATATGTTTAGGTATAAAACGTTGCCTTTTCAAAAAAGCCCAAATTAGAGTCTCAAATTTTTTTCAAACTAACCCATCATGCATGTAATTTTAAGAAATGAAAAGGGATCACGGCATACTTAAATGTCATCAACATAAAGAATATAAAACTCTGTACAGAAAAACAAGTAAAACAAATAGGACAGCGTATTGCATTATCAAATGTCCAGATAAAAATATTTTAAAATCGTCATGGATAGGATTCCACGGTCGTCACTATCACTAACAAATTCTAGGTTCTCGGAGTCGAGTTCTGTGATACAGTGATCGTCTCGCCCTGAGGATGGCATACTGGAATGTGGCCGAAACTTCGGCATTGTTTGTACGAAGATAGTCCAGTGACGCGGTCAAACCCTGAAGCACTAGAATTGTTAACATTTTAAAAACAATTCTTAACGAATTCTTATTAAAATAACGAATCACTTCAAAACATTAAGCCAAATCGAGAAGAAAAGAAACTACATAAAACAGATTAGAGTCTTCGGTTTGGTTTTTATTTTTTTCTGCAACTTGTTGGTTTGACCAATTATCTATGAGTCTCAGTAATCTATGAATTTATTTAAATGGTTTTTGAAAAAAGCTTTACATGACAATAAATCCGTGGATTCTCAACAGTTCAGTTGAGAACCAAGTCACGTCGGTCCGATTCAATTGCATGTTTTCATCAGGCCGATATTTTGTGACACTAAAATCCATGTCACGTCTCTGCTATTAAGCATCGCCATTCATAAATTGGGGTAGCTGTCTGCAGGGTTCGTCGATACCTAGCTTGGTTCTAGATAATGATGCCTCAGTTCGGTTAGTTCTTAGTGTATTGAGAGGTTTATTTAATATAACATTAGTGTTGATTGTTTTAATAACCAATCTCATTACAATACTAGGGCCTACTAGCCTATTGTCATTGATAAGTATTTTATTAATGATCAACCACCAAACTATAAAGTAGCATTAGCCCAAAGATAGATAATTCGGAATATTTGTTTCGCTATACTGAGCAATAAATGAGTATTTTTCGGAGTAAATACTGTTGATTGACAATCCTTTAAATTGATAACCAAAATTGAGAGAAAAAAATGAAGGTATTTATTTGCACTTAACAGTAAACATGAACCAATGATTTACCTGCAGTTATAAGAAAAATGTTAGTACCATGGTTCCCTTGACTCCCACCTTTTGGGTAAATTTGGGAGTGCTGGTGCCCGAGCAGTTTAAGGCGCCAGGCCTTCGAACCTGATTTAGAGATAGCAGCGTAGTTTGGTCGGTAGCGTAGTTGGTTCAATCCCAGCTTCATGTGCTAAAGGTTCTCAGTTCGATCCCAATCAGAGTCATAATACATTTTGAGAAGGATCACAGGTCTGGGCCATCGTCTTGACTGTTAGTTTTTATCAGTAAGGTTCATTTTGTACTGTACTGGTTCTTCCCCCTATTTTCTCTGATGAGGTAACAGGACAGATCAATAGTAAGTAAGGTTAAAGAAGAGACTTTCAAATATCATTAGTTAATACCATCATTGTATTTGGTGGAACGTACTGAATATTAGATTTTATAAGAAAAGCTAGATAAAATCCATATTTATTTAAAAAAATATTTTTATTTCCAAGTAAAAGTGTGGTTTTTATAAAAAACTGCATTACTATAGAAAATACCAAAACCTAGAAGAATCCTTACTGGAAAATAGCAACATAAATATACATACACGTACAGGACATAATACGTACTTTGAGTGAGTGTTTATCAGTAGTACTCAACCATATATTACAGTGTTATAGTTTTAACCAGCCATAGACGAATGGCAGGTAATATAATGATGAAAACAATAAATAGTCATTTCTCGTAGCTGAGAACACAAGGTGGCCCTAAAAAAACTAAATCTCAAAACTGATCATCCCTTTAGTATATTGCTTTAGGACGGCTTTGTTCATAACTTCTACGATCAAATAGAGTCCCCGGATACAGGGCACAGCCCTATTAAGAAAGTGAACATACTGCATGTGGACATGTGTCTCGTGACCTTTTGCTTTGATCCAAAACGTTGCAAGCAATGAGTGTGTTTCTGCGAGTCAACAGTTGCAGGTAATGTGTGTGCACTATGGGACATTTTGTTTTGTGTTACGACAAAACATTAGTTGTGAACTTTCCACCAAGTATGTATATTCCACGTTGTGTTTTCTTCATAGGTTGTAATACTAGATTATAGAACGCTCTCGTGGAAAACAACAGTTACTAGTTGTAAAATAGAAGTATAACTAAAACAAAAATTATAACTCATTAAACATGATTTGGTGAATACTTTTGATGCATTGAGAAAATTATACAATGGCTTGTCGTAAGTTTCTGTTGGTAAAATGAAAAGAATAACTGTCAGTAAGCAATGTAACATCGGAGAGAACCGTCCTCACTAAAAGTTGGAAAAGTAGACATTTGTGGGGTTTTTATTGCACATAAAATACCAGAGACGTCTGAGCCTTATCAACCAATAAGAAGTGGCAATTTATAATTTATCAATTTATCTTATATATCAATCTTATGTGTGTCTTTCAAGTTTGATTATATTTCAATGAGGGTTTTATATATTTTGGTAAAGTAAATAAACTTCAAACTGCCACTAAATTTTGGAACTTAAAGTCACTTTAAGTCTTAGCAGTAATTTACATAGAAACACTCCTATGTATTTTGATTGATTCAGTAACGACACAGAAAGTCTATTTACTCAAATGTTATATAGAGTAGAGCAACAAGGTCAAACAAATACTTAACTGTAATTTTATGATTATTAGGTAACATATTTTTCACTAATTGATATACAATTGAAAGTTTTTATTGTTAGACAGAACTAATATAGACAAATAAATATATGTCACGTGTTTTTTAAGCTGAACAAAAATTTATTGGTAAAACAAAATGATTGTGTTGGCCCAAAAAATAACTGTTTATTTACTTAACAAAATCTTTTCCCAATTAATTAATTAGTTAATTGTTTGTAAACTCAAAAACAATAATTTATTCAATTCGTTTTTTATGGTTAGTCATAGAATCCATTCTTACCGTAATTATGGATGCCACGAAAGATTTTTACTTTTTAAAATTAGTATTTAACGTTTCTTTTAATCTACATTAAAATAGTAAAACATGACCAAAAATGATACTAAAAAAGGTGATACAACGAAGAATAGTATTTTTAATGAAATACGATAGATTTTACTTTTTTATCGTCTACTGTATAAAACTATTTTCCCAAGAATATAGACCTTATTTTTCCCACTTGTGATAACAATTGTCATGATTTGACAAGCGCCTAGAAACTGCACGAGTATTAGGTTATCTCAGTTGATAAAGTACCGTACAAAAACAGTAATAAACACGGTTAACAACAACCTCGGTTAGCAGTGTAATCCGATATCTTCTAAAACAGTTTTCATAACACAATCATTTAGCAACACAAATAATATAAAACACCAAACTTCACACCTACAATCAAGATGCACGTCACTCTACAATTATTACCGACAGGTATTTTTAAATATGGATGGGCTCAAGGTCATCAGTACTGACGGCCTACCTTCTCGTCCTAAAAGAACAGCTGATTGTTCTGTCCGCGTTACATGGAGCCTGCACTGTTCATTCGTATAGTATACCACTTAAATAATGAATTCTTGCTTTATACTTTATAAAATTTGTATAGTCAGTAATCTCAGTATTAACTCTGAGCCGTTCAGATAATCTTTTTTTGAGTTATTAATTTTTATAATTTTGCACAGTCTTAAATTAACATAATATGTTACCGTCAAGGTCTAACTGGTATTTTTAGAGTCACATATATTTTGTTGTATCATTTACCGTATGGTAAAAAAGAAGATGATTTTTATATATGTTTTTAAGCTTTTAAGTCCTACAGTACACCTGATTTACTAATTTTAACGTACTCACTCACCAAGGCTAAATGTATAAGCGTCACGAGCGCAGAAACTAATTGCCGATTCCGAAGGACGAGGTGATACGAACGTAGTAGCTGAGCGTAAAGCGTGCAGGAGTGTCCACTGATTATTTTAAAATTTGGACGATTGTAAGGAATGAAAAAGATTACCTTTTTAAAGTAGTAAACATATTTTTCAGGAACTGTTGATAATGAGTAAAAACGTCTTCGGCAATCATATAAAGCGATCGGCTCCTCACTACAAGCTTCCTTTCCTTTTTTTCAAATTTTTACAGTTAAAGACTTTTTTGGAATACTAATAAGATATAAATATCCACAAATGTCAATAGATACATGACATATCAATTGACATATCGACCACATTTCGAGATGTACGTTACAACAATGTGTAATGTTATACGGAGACATAGTTTCTCACTGATGATGACTATTACGGAATTCTTCGTATCCACTATTCGTAATATTTAACGTAGTTCGTTTGTCCTTGTATGCGCGAGCAGTGAGTCAGTCAACAGGTGGGACGAGAGGTTGTTATCACTACTGTTATCGCGGTGATAAGGCCGCTCCCAGATGAGTTGGTGAACCAGTAAGTGTGAGACAGGTGTAATGGCGTCAGCGGACAGGCTGGAGCGCAGCATCAGCACTATCAAGTATTTCCTCTTCTGTTTGGATATCATTGTATTGGTAAGCTCATAGCATCTGTAATGGTAAAGCGTAAATATATTGTTGGCAGGTTTTTTTTTGTAAAGGCAGCATATACCAGTATTCTTTAAGTTTCCTGTTGAACATAACAATCATGATATGTTTCAGTGTAAAATAAATCGTAGCATATAGATCATTTAGATATTCAGATACAACAATATGTTTATTGAAAAGAGTTTCTCAAAATCATTTCGGGAAAACAGACTTAACTAAACATAGATAATTTTGTGGTTAGACATTACAAATATCTATAGAGCGCAAATCTACATTCTGTCTGATTATTAAATTTGTTATGTATTCCTACGATGCTAATAATTAAAAGAATGTAAATTGAATATTGAATTGTTTCAATGTGATAACAGTAAATAGGTAATTAAATAAATAAACCCAGTTTGTATTTACTTTATCGTCGTTGCTTTTATTCTATTGGGTATTGAGAAAGTACTTATAACTAAGTCAACTATAACTACCTATCGTCCAATTGAAATAAGTCAAATATAACTACCTATTGTCAAACTGAACTAAGTCAACTATAACTACATATCGTAAAATTGAACTAAGTCAACTATAACTACCTATCGTCAAACTGAACTACGTCAACTATAACTACCTATCGTCAAATTGAACTAAGTCAACTACAACTACCTATCGTCAAACTGAACTAATTCAACTATAACTACCTATCGTCAAACTGAACTAATTCAACTATAACTACCTATCGTCAAACTGAACTAATTCAACTATAACTACCTATCGTCAAATTGAACTAAGTCAACTACAACTACCTATCGTCAAACTGAACTAAGTCAACTATAACTACTTATGGTCAAATTGACCTAATTTAACCATAACTACCTATCGTCAAGTTGAACTAAGTCAACTATAACTACCTATCGTCAAATTGAACTAACTACCTATCGTCAACTATAACTACCTATCGTCAAACTGAACTAATTCAACTATAACTACCTATCGTCAAACTAGACATTTAAATTCCTTATACAAACGGATTTTTATCATTATTAAATGCTAATTTTACTGTCGGATCAAATTTAATTAAGAAAAGAGTAATATTTATAGTAATGCTCCTTATATTATTAACATAAAAATATTCAATCTACTGTAAAATCAGTTCTTTTACTTGTTCAATACTAAAATAATAGTATTATAAATAATTAAAGGTTTATAGTACAGTAATTACCATTTATGTTAACTACAATGTAATTTTAAAATAAACAAATGTACTTTCTATTTTTTAGTTGAATATTTCATTATTTTAAAAAGTACTGTATAAATATGAACCACTATATAAGTTATTCAGTTCTTAGATCAGTTGATCACTCAATAGTTTATCAAGGTTGATGATAAAATGAATTGAGTTCTTTATAGCATATCACGTGTTGGTAGAAATTCAAGTAAAAACGTCATACAACAAAAATGTATTATAATATGAGAACAACAGGTAAAATATTACGATGACTGATTTTGGTTCAGCACGTTTATCATAATTAGACCATATGAAATCACCAAGTAATCATTACTTTAGTAAATCCATCTGTCCTGAAGATGGTAAAATGTATTAATTGAAATCGATTACAGTACAATACTGTATCAGTAAAGGGGATGAAACATACGTTCTATTTATTCCAAATATTATTCCATATATAAAATAATAATCTGTGACTATTTTAAATGTTTCAAGAGTATATATAAATTACCTGCTGTACCCTCTCGCTTCGCTCATAATATTGAATTTGTTTAGATTAGATTAAAGACTTTCAATAAAAATGTTTGTACAAATTCCAACAAATTCAAGAACATACAACATTTACTTAAAGTAAATCAAACTACATAAATTTAAAAACAATTAATTATTTAATCTAATATCCCATTTAGTACAGCTCATTTTATGTATAATTTACCAAGGTAAGTACAATAAATTTACTATCTAGAATTGGAACTGCAGAAACTCTTTTACCGGTAGCATCTTAACGTGAGAACATGTTATGTAAACCAAACATTTATTGGTACTGATTATTGTCAACATATTTTTAGAGCCAACATAATTTAATTTTTGAAGTTATACTTCTTTGCGCCCGTTAGACACTTTGGGATGGGATGTTGGTCGAGAAACCGCGTCACGCTGAAAAGTAAGAACACATTTTTAAGAACTATCGATTAATCGATTGTTAATCGAAGAAATTTAATCGAAGAAATTACTGATAATGATAATATAGGTGTATAATATAATAATGAAGTCACGTATAGTATATTGAAGATAAATATATTGAATGATATTGAAAAATGTCGTATATTTCATTTATATATCCTGTCTGTTTGTGTGCGTGAGTGGGTGTATGAGAATGGCCAAAGAAGTATAACTTCCACCGTGTGGTCCGACGCACACCCATTTTTTTTATATTTACAAAATTACAAAGGATATTAATGGCCTCTATTTTTATTATATTGGTGCCATTACTAATTTACTTAAGCTAACAAAATAACCAAACATTTGTATTTCAAGGCTAACGATACTTCTTATTATATTTCAATAATTAATAACTTCATTACATTCTTCTTAAATTAATCAAACATATAAATAGTTGACAACAGCTTCTTTATAAATAGTAAAAAACGTTGAAAACACTAATATGATAAATCAGCTGTAATAACATTGTTATAATAAAATATTAGGCTATCGTAACGTATTACTGGAGTACTCTGCAAGTCGTTATAACACTGTTCCTCAAACACAGTGACAGCTCTTGCTAAAGTCAGCTGATATCTCCAATGACACCATCATGATCCCTACCTTATAATTTACTTAGCTTGTAATTTACTACTACTCTACTGAATCATTTTTAATTTTAAAAGTTGAGCCCACTACAGTTTTGTTCAATTTGTTTTTATTTAACAGCTCTGTTAATAAAATGAGTCAATCAATTAATTAATATAACTCCATAAGAATACCATGGGACATTTGGAGGCCAGTTGGATGAGGTCCTGAGGTCAGATAGAAAATCCTTCCTTAGTAATTGGACGTATAGTTGTGGAATTATGAGTGGTAAAAGGATTTTACATATATACATTTATCTACCTTTTTGACAAATTTAAAGCTATTATGTACAAAGTATAGCTTTATAGCACTTCCACCCCCTCCCTGCTAATGTCAACTGGAGAGTTACCTATCCTTATTATTCTATCAGAAGAATCCATTTTCGAAGAAAGTGTTTGTCTAAATAAAATCGAATTATTGTATCTACTTTGACTGAAGACATAGTTAATTTTTTATTTAATAGTTAACACTACCATACTTCATTTATTTCTAACCAAAATTGCTCCTGCAATGAATGGATGAATCTCACACCCACTAGCTCTCAAGGCTCTCTTACTACGTTCAAAACAACCAACTAAAAATAAATAGTAAATCAAAAGATTCATAGAAGAAAGGTAAGATTTCTTCAAAATACAATCAATTACATTTATCATATGACCCAGTGAAACACGTTGGAGCCCATCCTTCCACCAACTGACCAGCCTATGATTGCTGTGGATAATAAAGTACCCATTATTATTGATAAATATGTAACATTATTATTATTAGTACTAGCGTAAAACTATGTAACTTACCTATTTACTAAATTTAAAAGTAGAGCAACTGTATCTGTTTTGAAATCTTTAGCTTTTTCTTGATAAGTATCAAATCGATTTTATAATTAATTATCATTCAAGATTAATATAAGGACACATTGTTAGACATTTACCTTCATTTATAATCAACCAAATAAACAGGATTTCAACTGTTTTGTTTAGATAATGGTTCATTATTTTAATATATAAGTGTGGTTTGTAATAAACACCTAAAAGTTGTATACACCTACATAAACTTAATATGTTGTCTATGGTTAGAAATTAGCTTAAAAAACTAATAACCTGGACTTTTGGCAGTAATATAATATAAAAAATTTAACTTAATTATAACACCGAACAATGATATGACAATGTATTCTACCATTCATTTTGTATCGTGTGACGTCATCTATGTAGATAACGGTTTATGACAGCTCTGTTTCGTCACTCCCTTTATGACACGTGTGTTCCGAACTTAATCAAGCCCCTAACAGCCAAATCCCTTCCACCATTCCCACTGTGCTCTACCCCCCTATCTCCTCTCTCCCTCTCTATGCCGCTCTCCCTTTTACCTGATGCAGTTTGAATTTTTATGTTAATCATATATTTCGAAGATTTAGCCATGTAGTGATACAAAACTAAAAATAAAAACTTCTTTAGATGATTCAGTTATTTTCGGTTTTAAACTGTATAAAACATCCAGTCAAGAGTTTCTAGAAATCTTTGTAAAAATAACGTTATTGTGTTATTTAAATACTGCAGTTATAGTGATATTGAAATTGGAATTTTTTATAAAATATTTGAGATAATTTATGAATCAATATTAAAATAATATAATCTAAAAAAGTTTATTTCAGAAAAAAAAATTAAAATAAAAAATCTTAAATATTACCAATTATAAAATATGGTGATAATAATCCATATTGAAATATAGAAAACAAAGGTATATAGATAAATAGATATAGGTATATAGATAGGTATATAACAGTAAAAAAGGTATAGGTATATAGATCCAGTGGTATACAAATAAAAACTGGAAAATTCTAGTGAAAGTAGATTTCCTACTAAAATTAGGCCCTTTCCCAAATACAATGTGCCGTTTTCACTAAAAAATATAGGCAAATTTGCTCCCCATTAAACCTACTTCAGTTTGGAATCAGTTGTGTCCTGCTTGCATCATCAAGGATGTCCTGCCCTCAGGCAAGTCTTGCTGCAGCCTACCAAAAAACCTGTGTTTTGATTAAGTTCTTACGCTGTATCATACTTCCCTTCTATCTTTAAACTATCCATCATCTGATATCTTCTTTTTCTCTTTCCTCTAACTGTTCCTTCCATAGCTTTTCTCAACAAACTCTCTCCTTTCATCACAAGTCCAACCAATTCATTTTTCTCCCTCCTGTAAAGACGTTGAATAGAGTAATATGGTTTTTATCTGTTTGTTGCAATGGAGAGTTTAAAAAGAAATATTTATATTAAATATATTTTCATTTGTATGTTTATAAATCAAGTTTCCTTTCGGATTTTTTTATTTTCTTCAAACTCAATCCCAAATTAATCAATACTTTGGCATCGGTCTTCTTAATAAGAAACTATGCTGAATTGGTGTGACGTTATTTTAATTTAAACTAATACACGTTTTTTTTTATGTTGTACTTACCACCTGAGCACATAACCAATTTATAAGAAAAACATCGACTGTAAGGAATAATAATCTCCCAGGGTACATAAAATATCAAGTAAATTACATCTGCAGCTACAAGGGGTGATATCGCTGTAACACTTACGGCGTGACCTCATTGGAGAGATATACCGTGATAGCACGAGTGCTTTCCACTGCACCAGTCTACACAGATAGTAATGTGTGTTGTTTTGTGCGGACATTTTATACGGTAGCTTAAAAACCTTAACTATGTATAATAATTCAAGCTGTAAAAAAATAGCTTGAATATGTAGAACCATCATTAAGTAGTATCACAAAATAACCAGAAGAAACTTTTAACTCCTTTATATAAAATTTAATGTATATAGACCCTTAAATTGTCATTTTCCAACTACCAATCCACCGGTGAAGAATCAACAGTAGACATAACATTCTACCATCAGCGGCAAAAACATACCGTTCCATTTCAACTTTATGGATCGTCTTTATTATTATAAAGGGTTAAATCATTTACTATAAAAACAGTGTCCAGCCATAAATTTACTGTAAACGTGATCCTTTGCTGCTATCTAACGGTGATTGGTTTAAAATATGAGCCGGACAACCGTTAGGTGGACTATTAGCTCAGCTAATAATAATTTGAGCTTGTGCTGAAGATAGGCGTAAAGAAAAGATAAGTTATATAGAGAGGGAGACTGCTGGTGCTACCTGTGTAAACCGAACAAGAACTAATTTCATAGAACAAGAAACCTGGCTTTATGGGACTCATATGAGTGGGAAATCTTCATCTTCTCATAGTCACTGGTTATAATGAACACTGCAAGATTACAATGGTCCAATATAGTGGGACCATACGTTGATTTAATGAGTTCTTTTAGTTTATAATCATCAAGAATAACATTTAAAATTTTGAATATTTCACTTTAAAAAAATTATAAAAATATTCATTTTTTACAAAAACTGTCGTATGATCCACCAGAACAGATCTCTTCACATAGCAAATGACACTTCATGTGTTATTATACAATCTTCATTACGGGCCAAATCCTTAGAGCCATGTTTTTGCGTTTTCGTGTAGCGTATTAACGGCTTGTTTAAACCCATAATTTATAGGACACTTACACATATTTGTAGTAAACCTACACGTGCTCCTAAAAAAGCAGTATTTGAAAAGACAGGTAACAAAAGTACATATATAATCATTCTGTGGATGTGACGAGATAAACAGATAACAACCTGTGGCAGCTCTTCATCTCCACTCCCTTGATGTCGTGTGTTCAAACTTAATCAAGGTATCAACAGCTAAATCCCAGCCCGTTGTGACATCAATCTATCTCCCTCCTTCTCACTTTGATTGAGGTCCATCAGTTTTATTGACTTATCCCTTGATGGGGTTTGCCTTTTTATAGTGCTTAGCGGTTTGATAGATATAGGCTTTAGGCTATGTAAGCTTAAGCCTATGAGGAAGTGAGTATCAACATATTTACTGTATTCTCTTAGTGTTTAAAATTATTAAAGCAAACAGGCTATCCTGGCAATGCATTTGCTTTAGACGGGTGCCTGTGCTACAATCTAACAGTGAATGTTTAAAATAAGCGGGTGGATGATTGTTTGACATATTAATGCCTCCACTATTAGTTACCAGAGAATGTGTGTGTGTGTGTGAGAGAGAGAGAGAGAGGAGGGAGGTAGAGGGGGAGGGAGGTAGGGAGGGATGGAGGGTGTCGTATCTTGTAGTAATTAAATAATTTATAAAGAATTAACTTAGTAACTTTATTTCAGTAACATACATCATAATAACACAGTAATACAATGTTTGTGTTACCTAGCAACACATAATCAAAACAACTTATAGAAAACATATGTTAATTAATATCTATCATTTCTCCCCCTTGAATTTTGACCTCAACAGTTGGTTGACATGTCTCCGCCAAATCTCACCACTATCCAATTTTACTAAATATAAGGATGTTCCTTCTTTTCCAATGATTACACCAAATTTCCACTTAGGGTTTCCTCTGGTATAGCGTCTAGCTTGAACCCTCTTTCCCACCTGTTTTGATTATGTGTTGCTAGGTAACACAAACATTGTATTACTGTGTTATTATGATGTATGTTACTGAAATAAAGTTACTAAGTTAATTCTTTATAAATTATTTAATTAATATCTATCAGAGGGAGGGAGAGGGAGAGAGAGAGAGAGAGAGAGAGAGAGAGAGAGAGAGAGAGAGAGAGAGAGAGAGAGAGAGAGAGAGAGAGAGAGAGAGAGAGAGAGAGAGAGAGAGAGAGAGAGAGAGAGAGAGAGAGAGAGAGAGAGAGAGAGAGAGAGAGAGAGAGAGAGAGAGAGAGAGAGAGAGAGAGAGAGAGAGAGAGAGAGAGAGAGAGAGAGAGAGAGAGAGAGAGAGAGAGAGAGAGAGAGAGAGAGAGAGAGAGAGAGAGAGAGAGAGAGAGAGAGAGAGAGAGAGAGAGAGAGAGAGAGAGAGAGAGAGAGAGAGAGAGAGAGAGAGAGAGAGAGAGAGAGAGAGAGAGAGAGAGAGAGAGAGAGAGAGAGAGAGAGAGAGAGAGAGAGAGAGAGAGAGAGAGAGAGAGAGAGAGAGAGAGAGAGAGAGAGAGAGAGAGAGAGAGAGAGAGAGAGAGAGAGAGAGAGAGAGAGAGAGAGAGAGAGAGAGAGAGAGAGAGAGAGAGAGAGAGAGAGAGAGAGAGAGATATGGTGTTATCTGCGAAACCCGAAGCTGAACTTATTTCACTGAAAAGGAAAGTTAGGTTCACAGGTATGGGTCCTACTGTCATTTTCCTTCTATATTCAGTGTTGTAACGAATTATCTTCTTCTATCAAACAATAAATACATGAAAATATAAAATTAAAATAAACTATAGTACAAAAATAGTATATATATATATATATATATATATATATATATATATATATATATATATATATATATACAAAACAGAAGTAACAAAATGTAGAGAAATATGTTGAAAATGGTTTATAAAATATTTGTTTGACATTCAGTAGGACAAGCGTAAATAGTTTTACCGTATATGCTTGTTGGATACTATGAAGTTTTTGTCAAATTGTATGAATTTAAACTTAATTGCTTGTCTCATACCCTTGTTATCCATCAAGGTGATGGATTGAGGGTCTGGCACCTCTTAACTTCACCTCGGAATACCTGGCTGGTTAAAGTTATGCGCTACTAATATTTCATTATAACCAAGAAAACTACATTTTTACTTACTTTTAATGTTCTAATTATGATAAATTATAGAATACTAGGGGACACCCCTGCACGCTTCGCGTGCCGATTCTAACACTCGCTGCGCTTGATACACCTCGGTCCTTCGGCCTCGGCATGTGTCTTTTGACTACAATTAATAGTAGACTAACTATATAACATAAATCACAATGTTACGTTTATTAAAAGTATTTCGCTTACACTACTTGCTCTGCTACCTATTTATTAGTATATATACCCAATGGTATTGCTGTGCCTATTTAAAACGTGATCGTTTAGTTTGTTATTGTATAACACCTGATGAATAAACTCATAATGCATCAATAGGGTAAATCATACAAAATAAACATGTTTATTTATTTACAAAACAGCTGTTTTACTAAAATCAACCCAATGCTATTCTTATGGAAAAACACAATGTTGAGGGGCTCTTTGTACCCCTTAGAAATGGAATTTCAAAAATTCCTTTCTTGGTAGGTCCCTTCCATAGTATATCTAACATTCTTTAAAATTTCTTGCAAAACCCTTTGGTGGTTTTTTGAGATTTCGTGATAAGTGTGAGTCAGTCAGTCATACAGTGGTATTTGGCTTTTATAGATATAGATAGGATAATAGGATTTTTTTTATATAGAAAGTGTGGATATACTTTTAAGCTTAGTATAAGCTTAGCCACATACGTCTCGTTATTTGTTTAATTAATTTACACAAATGATATCTTTGTAGATTGTAAACATTTACGTAATTACATTTTACAAGTGTACGTTTTATTTACCCAATACTTATCTAAATATTTAAAATTAGTTTTGTGAGAACTTTCATTCAATCTATTATCGCTATTAGTGATTTCGTTTCTACTGTGATGAATTATAGAGCACATATAATATAGAAGCTGTATAAGAAAGATTCAGATTATACTATTTAGTCATATACTGATAAAAAGTAGAGAAATAAAATACAATAGTCTTTCCACGCATGTCTAAAATCAAGGATTACCTAAAATTTGTCTTCTAACACAGCACGTATGCTAACACGGTGTGTATAGACATCACTGATTACACAGTAAATGAGTTTTAAAATACTAAAAGTAAGATAAATTCTATATCAAGAACTTATTTCTGAGAGACTCTAGACTTTACTTTCTTCACGTCAGTAAGAGAAGTGACGTGAAGAAAGAATGAAAAATACGGAAATCCACCAGGTTTTTTTCCTTTGTACGGTACGGGCATGCACACAGAAGTTAATAGGTTTCAAGTAATACAGATATAAAATCTGCTGTTATATTTTAAAACACCCTGTATTATGGATATTGGGATCCAGCTTAAGTTCATACACATTAGTTATCATAAAAGTTGAACATCTTAGAGAAAATAAATATAGTTAGTTCCGCCCACCCATACACGCACTTAGGTATTGACCCAACCGCCCACCCATACAAGTACAGTATTATTGACCCACCCGACCAACTATACAAGTACAGTGATATTGAACCACCCACCCAACAATACAAGTACATTATTATTGTCCCACCCGCTCACCTATACAAGTATAGTAATATTGATCCCACCCGCCCACCCATACACGTACAGTACTATTGACCCACCCGCCCACCCATAAAAGTACAGTATTATTGACCCACCCACCCTCCCATACAATTACAGTATTATTGACCCACCCGCCCACCCATACAAGTAGAGTATTATTGACCCACCCACCCACCCATACACGTACAGTGCTATTGACCAACCCGCCCACCCATACAAGTACAGTATTATTAACCCACCCGCCCACCCATACACGTACAGTGCTATTGACCCACCCGCCCACCCATACAAGTACAGTATTATTTATTTTTTTACATCACAGTAAAATTTAGTGTGAGTATAAATTTTAATTTAGACAGTTTTTTTATTACCTCCTAAACGCATTTCATTCCAAGACGCAAAAGTGACGCAATCTGTATATTTCCAGTTTGTAAAGAACACCCTTGTAATTGGATACATTGATTATAGGTTAAATTTAAATATTAAACATTATTATACTATAATAATTTTTAAATTAGAGAAATAAAACTATAATTATTATTATGAATACCCATTAAACTAAAATAAAAAGTTGTTAATAAAGAAACAAATACAAAGTAAAATCCCTTTTGATCGTAATAACGACATGTGATAACGAAGTAATGATAATAAGCTATGATAACTACAGGTTGAAGACTTAAATAGACTCATAGACTTTATTAAGGTGAGTTTTCATTAAAGGTTGGTGAGAGGTCCCATTATGACGTACACTGAGTGGATGAGATGTCACATTATGAAGTACATCAGGTGGGTGAGGGGTCCCATTACGAAATACATCGATTGGGTGATATATCTCATTATGCCGTAAACTGAGTGGATGAGATGTCCCATTATGAAGTACATCAAGTGGGTGAGAGGTCCCATTATGACGTAAATTGAGTGGATGAGACTGCCCATTATAAAGTACATTGGTTGGGTTAGATATACAATTACTACATACACTGTGTGGATTAGATGTCCTATTATGAAGTACATCGGGTGGGTGAGAGGTCCCATTACGACCTACATAGGGTAAGTGAGAGGTCCCATTATGAAGTAAATTGAATGGATGAGATGTCTCATTATGAAGTACATCAGGTGGGTGAGATGTCCCATTATGACCAACATAGGGTGGTTGAGAGGTCCCATTATGACCTACATAGGGTGGGTGAGATGTACTATTGTGAAACACATCGGGTGGGAGAGATGTTCTATTATAACCTACATAGGGTGGGTCGGAGGTCCTATAATGACATATATTGAGTAGATGAGATGTCCCATTATTACCTACATTGGGTGGGTAAGAGGTCCCATTGTGACCTACATAGGGTGGGTGAGAAGTCCCATTATGACGTACATCGAGTGGATGATATGTAGGCGTTCCATGATATGCAGGCCTACATCAGTTGGGTGATCGAGTTATGATGATGTAGCTTCTAATTGGTATGGGACATCCAATTAGAACGTAATTAAAATTTGTGGGTACTTCCGGTATACCGATATTATTTGGTAACATAGTCGTAGTTTCACATTTACACGTCTATACTTGTAAATTATTGTATGATATTTAATTTGATAAAAGCTAATTTAAGAAAAAGTTCACCATGCCCACAGAAGAAAATATATTTCTTTTTTTGTATTTACCTAGGTAGGCACATTGGCTTTATATGTGAAGTTTAAACCACAGGAGTGGTACAAGGAGAAAAACTTGGCTGTGTAGATTGTCTACGGCAAGAGGGAGGTTGGTTAATAGACAATTTGGGAATAGTGGTATACAGTAGTTCCGTGATGTCTATCTATGACACTATAAATGACCTATATTATCCTAATTACAATTATTCTGACTTGACTTAGCTTACACTTGTATTTAATATACGGTTATTCATAATCTGCTAGGTATTACATAATGTTTCTTACGAATGTCTATCTCTGACACTATAAATGACCTATATTATCCTAATTACAATTATTCTGACTTGACTTAGCTTACACTTGTATTTAATATACGGTTATTCATAATCTGCTAGGTATTACATAATGTTTCTTACGAATATCTATCTCTGACACTATAAATGACCTATATTATCCTAATTACAATTATTCTGACTTGACTTAGCTTACACTTGTATTTAATATACGGTTATTCATAATCTGCTAGGTATTACATAATGTTTCTTACGAATGTCTATCTCTGACACTATAAATGACCTATATTATCCTAATTACAATTATTCTGACTTGACTTAGCTTACACTTGTATTTAATATACGGTTATTCATAATCTGCTAGGTATTACATAATGTTTCTTACGAATGTCTATCTCTGACACTATAAATGACCTATAATATTATCCTAATTACAATTATTCTGACTTGACTTAGCTTACACTTGTATTTAATATACGGTTATTGATAATCTGCTAGGTATTACATAATGTTTCTTACGAATATCTACTTTCAATATGTAGATAATATTTGGAGATTTCCAATGTTTTGCGAGTTTAAGAAATTTCCAAAGCATTGACAATTTCCAAATATTATCTAAATATGATAATAAATAACTTTCAAAAAACAGTATCTACTCTTCTTAAATTTATTTTTATCTATATAATAAAAGAATATTGTCTTATTTTAGTTTCTGTTAACAATACTGTATTTATTGATCTATGATAATATTCCAAGTGAGGTTTTTCAGATTTAATGTTTCAGAGTGAGTTAGAATGCATCAGACTGTAGTATAGGTTTAATGGGTTGTAACATAAGATGAGAAGTCGTTAAGGAGAGTATGCTATTTGAAGCTCATATCTTTCAGGAACTAGGTTAACTGACAAATGGAATATTAACGAGTCCTTTATCAAAAAATATGGAAGATACAACATAAGTTAAGCGTTGTTATTGTGAAGTTTTGTACTAAAGAACATTATATGCATGATAACAAGAATAAAATATACTTTCTTTTACGGGCCCAAGTATAAATACACAGATATATTGTATCACATTTAATGATCTATTGGAATTTTCCAAATTGCTGTTCAATAAATGAATGTTTAATTTCTATTTTAAAATATTTATGAACTTCCTACTAACAAAATTAAAGTAAACAACAACTTTTTTGTAATTTGTCAAATATTGACTTTACTCTCACAAAGATATTTGGTTTAATAAATTTAAAAAGGCAATTTAATTTATTGAAGCATTTTTTTGAATTTTTTTTATCAATTGGACGGTTTTTTACGGTGAGCACGAATTTGATGGGTCAACACTGCCGTAGGACGAGTTCGGTACCCCAGGGCTCCGTGGCCTCAAATTTATTATTATGATGTTATTATATATTTTGGTCAGAATTTATAGGCAGTTAAATATTAAGATGTGATATTTACCGAGTTATGGTGATTCCAGTTATGTTTATTGTATTTTTACGTACCAATTACTACATTAATAAAAAAAAAATAAATAATACGCTCTAAAAGTATGGTAATTTTTATTATTGTTTTCTATAAAAAACTATTTTTGATTAAAAAAAAAAAAACTTGTCTGCAGAGTAAAAGTTTTTCTCCCGATAATCCATCTCTCCTTTTAAATCATTTTGAAACAAAAAGTAGAATTTTTAGGTGAGGAAAGTGCAATTGACTATCCGTATCGTTAAATTTTGATCTACTTATAGGGTAGTTCTAAGTAAATTGTAATAGGAAGCTATATTTGTTTAGCCATTAAAATTAGTTTACTGTGTGTATTTCACAAGTTTTTAAATTTTTTAACTTACAAACAAATATTTAACGCCATTTCCAATGTTAAGCAATTCACAAAATATATATGCCATACATAGTCTATAATAATTTTAGTAGACCCTTTAACATCTGTGTGGGGATGAGTCATAAAATGAGTAATAAAAAAATTAAAAATATGGAACATGGAACAGTTTAAAGGAATTGCAGCGAAAATTAATTATGGATGTGTGTACATAACAATTGTCATAAATATGGGGCCTGAATCAGCACCTCAGCCATGACATATTTTGTTGTTTACTGTACGAAAGTTAACAGTTAGTTTATTGGTATTTGAATGAGAATCGATGGAAAAAGAAGGTGAAATATTTCAGGAAAATACATGCAACTATATTACTGGTCCCCACCACAAATTGTTTATTTTGTCAAGTCGTATTTTACTGTTATGATGTAGCTTACAATGATGCAACCAATATTCAAAATACTTGATTCAAGTAGAACTATCACATCACTGCCAGTGCCATCATCATCATGACTTGAATCTGATTCAGAATCGTTTAGATTCATTATTAAAGCCCGAAGGCTATGTTCACTAAATTTTCATTTTTGCGGAAGTAGTCATCTATGTTCATGACATGATTCACGCAAGTTTCCCGACGAATTATTAAAAGTTTTTTCCATTAAATTTGATGCTATTTGACAAATTTCATTAACTTAAATATCCTGTTAGATTTTGTCACCTCATTTTTAATATATGCCTACATCAGTTCGATCGCATTTAGTTTGCAATCAAGCGACGGGTAACCAAATTAATTTAATATCTTTGTCAGAATCATTTATTATTTCGTCGAACAATTTTTCAAGCAATCACAACACTTAAAATTAAAATTTACATTTGAAAGAAAACGATTCATAACAAAGATAATTGTTAGTTGGAACGATAAGCTCAAACAAGGACTGTTTGGTTCAATACTGACACTACAAGGATAAATGTTATCTGGTAATACAGGTTTAGTTATTAATGAACGAAAGTTACAAAAACGGATAACTGTAATCGATAAGATAAGAAGCAATGATGCACTTTTGTACCTTAAACAATATAAAACAGGTTTAAACCTCGACAAAAATTGATCCACTACAGACTGTACAGCCTCCGCTGATCACGCCAGCCGGCGAGCCATAAAATTGTACACTTAAAACCATAAATAAAAATACTTCGAAGGTTTATAATGACCATTCTTATAGTGTAGTCAGTAGTTATCTTTATTTTAGTAAGAACACTATTTCTGTAATCGAACATATTAAGGAAATACAAGAAAACTGGGAACAAAATTAATAACGTAGTAACGGTTAATTCATCATGAAATTACAGTGTACTACACCTAATAGCACTACTTACAATTGGTGAACAAGAAAAAAATAATCTCCAAAACCTTTAAAATTACAATTCAAAGTCATTAGTTTTAAAAATATGGTGTAAACCCCTGATTTTTTAGTTGCAACTCGCATAAAATTTAACACATAAAATAAAAACCAAAAACCTGTTGGTATTGTTATAAAGTAGATTAAACACTGAACATGAATATATGATTAGATATTTTTTAGAGTTTGTTTTGTACATACAGTAGTGCCGCAAAAAGTCATGGGTCTACTATTAAAAATCACATAGTAGTTTTTGTTGTCCTTGTGTTTGTTGGACACGATTCTTCAGTGATAAACCTTTAAAAACCCGTTTGTTTGGTATTAAGAAAATTTTAAATTATAAATGGTTGAACATTTCATTAGATATTGTTTTAAACAATATAATCATGATGAAGCAAATCTTAAACAAATCTCAAAAGCAGCCCGACTATGTCCCATACTGCAAAGATCATGCAGAAACGATCATATTGGCTGTGATCTAGAACTTCTTCTAGTACACATAGATGATCGACCATGTACGGACACTGCCGAGGGCCACTTGTCATTGAGTTCTTTTAGATATGTAGGAATAAATACTCCATTAGGCCCTATATAACAGGTTATAAACTATGGTTGACACCAAATTTCAATATTTCCTGGAAACAAATATTTCTGCATGTTGTTAAAAAAAAACTTTTACGTTACCATATTGACTTCATTTCACAATTACGTAAGTCACAAAACTTTCCCTTTTAATTTAATATTTAACAACTTTTTTAAAACACTTTTTAAAGCCGGCGTAGTGCTTGTGCTAGAAACCAGGTGAATTCTTTGTACTTATCTTTGTAAATATCAGGCCAGGATGAGTAGAGCCCCTTAAAGTGTCCTTAAGGATAATGGCTTCGAGAACTATATAACATGTTTTAGTTATGGTATTAATCGGATATTCCCTATCTCAATATGCACAATATCAGAAAATGAAGTGGATGACGTTGGCCCCGTACTTGCTAAATCAAGTGATATTAATACTCTATACGAACCCTAAGTTTGCCAATCCTACTTTTCCACTTACCCTAATTATTGAATTAGTGTTATATTACCATACAAACAACAACAAGTTTACAGATAATAACTCTCCAATTGAAGAGAAATCACTACTGCAAGTCGTAGCAAAAACTCATCAGCCTATTTTGCCAACATTTTCTTTTAGCGTTATTCTCCGGTGAGTTTTATAAATATAATACGATTCTTTTTATTTTTAATGTTTGAAATAACAAAACAAGTTAATTGCTTCTGTATTTATCTGCGGTTGTTTACAGTCACAGTCAGGCTTTATCTTCCAATCCACTTCATGGTTCAATGAAATAAAAAGTGTACTTTTCTCAGTGTTGTAGCCATTGGTAAATCCATTTCACACATAAAATAAATCTAGTAAATTAGCCAATCTCATGCACATTACAATTTACTTTAAACAGGCTGATATGGATTCTGTGAAGCCGGTTTTCCTGTTCGGTAAAATTAGTTCTTGTTCGGATTTCATGGGTGGCATCAGCGCTTCCTCGTTCTCTAACCCTCTTCTTCCCTCTATTTGCCTCTCTCCATTACACACTGAATGACTAACAGCTGAGCTTATAGTACACCAAACAGTCGTCCGAGCACTTATTTTCTCTAATCACCATTAGATAGGAGAAAATACGTGATTCTACATAAAATACAATGCATCGGACTGTCCGTCTGTTCCTCTAGCCAATGGAAATATTCACTTAGTTGTCTTTGTCACAGGGACTAGGACTGACAACATTCGGCTTGTCAGCATGGCTGTGGATGGAAGACGAGTTCTCCGACATCGTCGACTACCTCAACATATATGTCGTCTACTGGGGACTCTACCTCATCATGCTTAAGTCCATTCTAGTGGTCATCGTATCCTTCTTTGCGTGTGCAAGTGCTCTCCTGGAAAATGTCTTCTTTCTACTTTTAGTAAGTAATATTTATTGAAGTTAACGTCTATATTGAAGTTAATCTATTGAAGACTTGACTTGACTTAAAGTTAATCTATTGAAGACTGAGACTTGACTTCAGACCGTTCCTACAGCATGTGCTGGAACTACAAGGAGATCGGGAGTGCAACAACAAATGGTATGCTAATATTAGCTAACTGTAACCTTAACGACTATGCAATGGTTATATTTAATAGTCTTCTCCAGTAAACGATTCTGTCGCAGTTCTATCCACTATCTGGTCTTCACTTATGGAAATATTTGTACCTTCGTCGACTATTAAGTTGACCTCCAGTCAGACCACTGAGTAATTTGAACAATCGTATCCCGGGATAAAATCACAATCTGGTCCCTATTAAATGTAAATAATTTTGTCTTTTTTTAAAAAAAAGGTCAAGCTTAACATTTTATATCCGCAAATAAAACTGTAATGTTTATATGAATGTGATATTGGCTTTATGACGAATTAAATCCAATATGGATTAGATATAAACGACTCTTAGTTCGACAACAACTCCTCTCTCACTTTCAATAAGTTTATAAAAGGAATAAGTGTTACATTATTTTCCTTTTTTACTCATTTTTTGAGTGTTTTATTTCAAATCCGACATTATAGTATATTTTATTACTTTGAGGCTTCTCAGTTCTAAATTAATAGTATCTATTAATATGTTTATGTTATATGCAGTGATTTCCAAATATATTATTGGTTGTCAAATCTATTCTTACCGAGAAACGACGGAGGTAATTTTATACAACGTACGTTTCCGTAAATATATGTTGAATATCCTTCACAAACATTAGTTCAATATAATCTGTGGAAATATTAGTTTAAACAATTATCAAGAAAGTTTAAATGCCACATTACCATGGTAGAGATCTATATGAGAAAATAAAATAACTCTGCACGTTACGTGAGTAAATAAAGTATATAGGCGCAAAGTGATGGACGCAGAAGTTTCTGTCATAGAATTTGATAAAATTATTTAACTTTTATATAACGTTGTAAATTCAAAGTTCTTCCTAAATCCCCACGAATACGGAAACCTAATACGCTTAACTAAATCTATTACAATAATCCTTATTGTAAACTAAAGGATCGATCGTGAGATTTGTTAAACCGAAATGAAACCAAAGCACAAAATGGTTATTAAAATGCAGAGTGAAATATTGTTTGGCGTTATAAAAGCGACTATCAAGGCATTAAGGTAATCGTAGCTCTGGGAGCAGGTGTCTTCTATAAGCTCCCCTTTTACCAGCACTTTAAATATTTAACATCCATACCTAACCTAACCACAACGCGTTATTACTGGTTCAACTCAGGTTCTGTTAATACAATAGTAACGCATTAAGATAGTCTAATATCATTGTGTACTATCGTTGTTTTTAGTAGATATAATTATTTATATATTTGGTAAGAACTGAAGTTATCTTATAAGCCTAACGCATCTTAAATTCTTCATAGTATTGCATTGATACAATAGCTAGTGAATTTTTAAATATCCCTTTAAAACATGCAATTCGTATATTTTTGTGGTCTTTCTACAATGCGTACGAAGACGAGCATATCAAATTACCGGTAGGCTTATGATAGCTAGGCTGTTATTGGTGGCAACACATATCATCTATAACCCATGGTAACTAGAACAACATACGGTTGGTATCAAGAGGAGGACGCGCAGTAGATTGAGACGTCACACGAATGAATCAGCTGGTTTGATTATTATATTTACTACTGATTTACGACTGGTAACTAAATACAGTATATCAATCACATGGAAGCATCAAACACAATTGTTAGCAAGCCATGTACCACTAATAAGTAATTTCTTTTTTTCTTTGCTTATGCCACTACGCCTGTGTAACGTCACAAACCACTTATTCTTTCTGTCCGCTAACTGTTTTGTTCAAATGCTCATACATTCACCAGTTGTTGGTTCTACCATCCTCTTTTTGGGTTCTTGGTAGTAAAAACACATTTTGACCATTTGTGATTTATAAATTCCTTCCCTGTTTTTCCAATACAACTCACATTCTGAGTTTTTCAACCTAAATAGATAATTCGTTAAATAGACAGGCACACCTGAACAACCACAAACCACCCTGAGAGGGTGCCAGCCTCGTTATTGCACACAGGCCTTAAATGTACTATAAATGTTTAAGCCACTTTCGGAGGACTGTGGTTTTCCCAGTAAACGATTCTGTTGCAGTTCTATCCACTATCTGGTCTTCACTTAACATTAACATAACATTAAGTGTAAAGTATAGTTTTAAGAAAATCTTAAATTGGCGTAATTTTAACAAGGTGTATGCCAGTAAAAAACAATTAATGTTTGATTTTTGTTGTTGTAACGATAAATTTCCTTATAAGATATTTTATTTATTACACATAAATACAAGTAACTAGTAGAAACATAATCACTATAATTTACTAATAAGATAGTTCAATAAAAGTTTAAAGTAATAATAGTTTTTGTTGCATAACTTAAGTGTTTTTTATATATTTAATTAATGAAGCTTTGTAGAACGAGCGTAAAATGAAAAAGATTATAATTGACAAAATTAAATTACTGTTAATATTTTTAACATAAACAACTCCCATAAAGTGCTGTAATCACGTATATTTTAAACTTATTTTGTGGTTAAAGAAGTGCAAATCTTAAAAACAAACTATTTCCATTAAAAATGGTGTATAAAAATTGTAGGATTGTTTAGAAATTATCTCATTTGTTTGTATTATTAATATTTCCAGAACTGCGGGGCCCAGTTAGTATTGTTTGTGTTGGGTCTGTTTGGTGCTGCTGTTTTGCTGACGTACACGACAGTGGGCACCAGCATTCAATCCGACATCAACAGAACAATGGTTTACTACATAAGTCTCTACCCCAACAACGACTGGGCGAACGGGCGGCTCATTGAAATACAAGAAAACGTGAGATAATAATTATTATTGTACATAGCAAATTAATTGAAATAATTAAAAATTACTACTGGAATAGACAGTTCTAAATTTTAGTAAAGAGATCTTATACTCACATTTCAATGAGACTGTATTCAAAGTTAAAAAGAATTTCGAAAATGATAGAAGTAGTCATAAAAACCTTATGAAATTCATATTATATGTATTAAGAAATAAATTATGTTACATCTAATCGTTTAAAATTTGTATGTTACATTGTTAGGCAAGTGTTTCAACTTATGAGGATACAGTCATCTCTTACGTCAAAATAATTACAGAATTGGATATTTAAGTTGTTGCAGTTTTTTGTATTTGTAGCATACTCTACTTACAAAATTAAATTAACGGAATTTATTGTACTTTTTATCCAAGAAAGTGGTTTTACGAATATATTTTGTAAAAAGTGATAGTTAAATATATTTGTCGTATTTAACTATCACTGCCACGAGGCTATTAGAAGCTTTAGAATATAACCTACTTTACTATGGTCCAATTACTATTAAATACCTGTTACTTTTAATATTAGCTTACATTTACGAGTTCTTTATTGACCTTTAGAGAAGTTAAAAACTACTTTATGTTAACTTGCGTTAGACTAGAAATGACAGTTATAAATATTAATGTTAGTTGTTAAATAAGTTTTTACCAACTAAATAAGTTTTTAGTACACAAGGTGCATCACAGCTTAGAGTATGTATTTTTCTTTTAGAGTATGCATTACAAAAGTAAAAATACTCTAAAAATTATTACTAAAATGCTGTCATCAACCACTCTACAACATGCATATATACACACAAATCTGTTAACATTCACTCTTCCAATTAATTTTGTGATTAGTTGTGGGAGCACGGGTCTAGGTGACTAGATAGATATTTAAAAATCGTTACGTACTGAATGCAATGATTCTGTCACTGTAAATGCCTTCTTCTACGGTTACAGTGATGACGTCATGAGGTACTTGGAAGGTCGTTGCTATTCGGTCAAAGGCTCCATTATTCCAGTGTGTCTTTTGTCTAACAGTTTTACCTTGTGGTTTTAGGTAGGCTGTTGTGGTGGCTCGGGTCCAGGTGACTACGTAGATCGTTGGAAACCTCTGCCTACTGAATGCCGTGATTCTGTCACTGGAAACGCCTTTTTCTACGGTTGCAGTGACGAAGTTACGTGGTACTTGGAAGGTCGTTGCTACTGGGTCACAGGCCTCACTATTCTCCTCTGCTTCTTTCACGTAAGCTGTTAATACCTTTAAACACTTTTTATAAGTAAAAGAAATTTTACTTAAAAAATAAACTAAAGTTTGAGATGAAATATATTATTATTTACATTTGTTTATTGAATCAAGTTAGAGTGTTTCAGAGAATGTTTAAGATGAAACAGAAAACAGATTGATTTCAAATCATTCTAATGAAATCTTCAAAGCAATTTATAATTGCTTATAGTGGTTTTTTGAACAGCTCGGTATCAACATATATTTGATCCTAGAAATATTAATACTTTGATAACGTTGGAACAATAAAAAATTGAACAGTTAAATATCTGTTAAACTTATAAGAAATTGTATTTTATTAATATTACTATACACAATGATTATTTCTTGTTACAATTAAAAATAATGGATTCATTTCTTTTTATTGACCATCAGATGCTTACCCAGAACCATCCCAATGGTGCCATGAAATTAAAAATAATATTTATTTTCTTTTAATTTTCTAGGTCTATTTTCTTTTTAAAACAGTTTCTCAATGTTTATGTGCTATTTCAATAGAGATTATTCATTTTATGTTAATATCATTACAGATAATCAACGCAGTGCTGAGTTTCATTCTCTTACAAGCGATACGAAAGGAAGAGGAAGAGTCTGGAGGCCGTTATAAATGAACGCATTTTAACAACTCTTCTAATTAACTAAGGTCGAGTACAAAGAACATCTTGTGTGTTTGTAGTTTTACTTTCAATGCCATGACTATTTTCAATATTTAAATAATGATAGCAAGTATATTCTTACACTTGAGGAACTCTTTTCTCTTCCCTTACAAAATGAGTTAAGCTAACTGCCTTTCATTGGGTTTGTATTTACATCCCACAACTACAACCTAGTAAAGTTTGTATTCTAACTGCCCTATTACGTAAAAGTATGTATTTTATGTTACAATAAAACCAATTACATTTAATTTAGATTATAAGTTTAGTTGTTTGTGTATTTTTTATACAGGCATGTTGCATGTACATTAGTAGAATATATTTTACAATAAATGTGTTTTAATGACAATGTTTAGTGCAATTTAATTGATCAATTAGTTTTTACTAACCTAAATTCCAAGTATATGTTAGTATTAAAAAGAAATATAAGTACAGTATGTTTCTTTAAAAATACAACCCTATTTACAAGTACTGGAAATGAATGTTAAAGATAACTACAAGTTCGCAGGTTGGTAGCCCTGGTTCTTCATCTTCCTTGGCTGATTGTTACATTGTTGTTCACTTTATTTGGGATTCGTGCAGCGTCATTACGTTGAGGTTAGAAAAATGGTTTTGAGCAAAGACCAGAGAGTGTTTACTGTGGAGGAATATTTTAGAACAAAACCATTCAAACGTAAATGTCATTAAAATCATTTTAATAGTAGAAATAAATGTTAATAATAATAAAATGTGTTTTATATATATATATGTGTGTGTGTGTGTGTGTGTGTGTGTGTGTGTGTGTGTGTGTGTGTGTGTGTGTGTGTGTGTGTGTGTGTGTGTGTGTGTGTGTGTGTGTGTGTGTGTGTGTGTGTGCGCGTGCGTGCGTGCGTGCGTGCGTGCGTGCGTGCGTGTGTGTGTGTGTGTGTGTGTGTGTGTGTGTGTGTGTGTGTGTGTGTGTGTGTGTGTGTGTGTGTGTGTGTGTGTGTGTGTGTGTGTGTGTGTGTGTGTGTGTGTGTGTGTGTGTGTGTGTGTGTTTTGTTTGTCATTTTAATTTTAAATCATGGGTTGCGTTTTAAAGAAACACCCTGTATATAAAAGTATACAAGTAAAACGAGGATATAAGTTCAAAAGTAAATTTCTTATAATAATACTTAGCAAGGAAATTACTTATACTTGGTTAATATTTATTTATTTAAAATATGTTAATCAATGTTATGACGAATACATTAAGGAGAACAGTAACGTCATTTTAAAACAGTAGCAAAGCCTTTCTATCATTAACATTTATCTCACTATTCACAAAAGCAGAATGGCATGAGCATGATAAACACATTTCAAATCCTGTACCGGTAGTAACGTTATTGTTTAGTTTGGAAGACAAAAGTTTACGAATCATCAGTGATCTGGAGGTTAAAGGAAAAGCTAAGTGAAAATGTCAAAACTCATTAAAATCGATATTATAAGTAAAAGTTAGTTTATTTATTAAAGTATAGTTAGTTGTTTGGCAAAATAAATAAAAGACTATTTAAATATTGAAACAATATTAATTATATGGTAAAGTTACTTTATTAATATTTTAAATTGTTGCATTTGCTAATATATTGTTATAAATTACATATATATATATATATATTGTAATTGACTACAAAACATGACATTTTTAGCAATGGTAGACTGTTATTAGTTACGACCGTAGCTAAGGGGATAAGATGCTGGTTTCCGCCGCTCACGTTGTCCGAATTCATGTGAAGCCGTTGGTCCCCAGATTGTGTTAGAAGGGCTTCTTAAGTAGGCCCTAGCATAAATTACATCATTAATTGTGATCATGCAATTTGTGTAAACTTTACGTCTCATGGATTAATTAAATCATATTTTCTTCCTGTACTTACTCTTAATTATGTTCAAATGTTAAATTAAGTGGCTTCACGTTCAGTTTTGTATTATAATTATTTTGAAATATTAAATAAGACGAGGGTAGTAAAAATATTATCATGATTGTAACGAAAAAAATCTCTAACAATCAGTTTTGGAACTGTTAAATGATGTTTTTCTTTTATTTTTTTGAATGTAAACTTAGCTTCAGCCTAACATTTTATCAGCTGACAATGACCTGTTACATTATTAAACATTTACGTTGTATTTAGTACCTCAGGGGTGGTAAGGAGATTGTCTCGTCCGACCCCATTCAGTTTCGTATGGTAATTTCCCCTGGGGGGTCTAAGGATGGACAGCCATGGTTAACATTTTACAAAGAACAGAAACAGCTGGGACAGTGGTACTTTAAGAAACTGAACTTAAGTGTAAGGATAATGTCAACGAGCAAAGCTTTCAAAACTGCAGCACGTTTGGTCATTATATTTACAATAAAAGTGGTGAAATATTTCTGGTTTAATGTTGTTATTTCTGGAAGTATAATTTATGATATATACTTAAAGAACATATACATAGTTTGTATCTTATAGTTATCAACAAAAGTTAATGATTTTAATAGTAGGGCTAGCTATCTAGACATTTTTTTTAAATCCATCGCGATAAAAACAACCGTTAACTAAGTGAGTCCTACTGAATTCATACCACGCAACCAGAGAAACAGAGACACATAGGTTTGTCTCTAAAGTTCGATCGAGGGAAACGTTTTAGTAAATCAATTATGTAAGAATAAAAAAGCCTCATCGCCAAGTACATACTCGCATATGGCTTCAATTTTGGTAACATTTAAGTATCATATGATTATATATTCCGGTTAAAATTAAAATTTATTTTGTTTTCATCTTTTTACAAAAGTAACATACAAAGCGCTTTCTTGAACTCTTGTACAGTGCATAATACAATATAAAATATTTTTTTGAAAGAAATAAAAAGACTGCGTGTATGGATACAAATAAATATTGTCAGATAGTTGTCTATGTAATTATTGAATGAGTTATTTGTAAAAAAGGGAGTAGAATAAATAAACACGTCTGAATTGTCAATTGTGTCAAATGAGTTACAAGTTGTTTTGAAAAAGTAATTACACAAACGTACGCGCTTTTCAGTATAAATATTAAATACAATTAAGCAATAAATTATTTATCAAAGTAATGTTTGTAAAAAAGATTATTGAATTTATATACATATATCAAGCACAATGTCTGTTCAACTCCCAATGATTAAAAGTTTTTCAGAAAGAAATGCAAGGTATGATTGGATGAATGGATATTGGGTGGAATACTGGGAAACAGAAACGAATTAATTATTCAAATAAATGACATAAGTTGTCCAACTTGGTTGTAAAATTATAAAAAAAATTAAAATTTATGTATCAAAACAAATTATAACACCATCTGACGTCACATTTCATTTTACAGGGAGTTCTAGTTAAAAGTTAAATTCTAGAGAGAAATACTTTTTTTCATGTCGTTCATAATTTCATGTAATAATATAATATTTGGGATTTTACTGTGTACTGTAGTATTTGAAATAATAGTTCAATGATTACAAAAAATTAATTTCATGATATATTGACACTATACGCCGACTTGTTAACAGAAGAATCTTGACCAACTTAAAATTTTAGTACTTAAAATTCAAATACACAACACCTGAAGTTACTAATAATTAAAAATAACTTTAAGTCAATAAAAAACCTATATACTTCATTCAAAGTCATTTAAATTTAAATGAGATTTTACTAACAGCAAGCACATTCTTGATCGCCATTTAATATTGAACAATAATACAAACATATTAATTCATTGAAACTTACCTAACATGATAAGCTGATCATAAAATACTGCTCTTGTATTTAGTGTTCAATGTTTATACGTTCATCAGACTCATGTTTTTATCCAGTACCTTACCGGAATTTTAACTATTGTTATTTATTTTAGAGAGATAAATAAATGTCCTCCCTTTACTTAACCGATGAATAATTAAAATACCGATGAATAATTATAATTGATTTAAATATAATTTGATTTAACTTTAAAATCTATAATTATAACAGGCTTTCAACTAAAATACAAGTCAACACCCTAAATATAACTAAAATTGTAACTTTATAATTATTTATTTTAACACTTATTGCTATAATATGAAGAAAATTATGTGAATATTGTCCTAAATTTACCAAGTATGCAATTATTTCAAATTTATTAATTTTTTTAAGTTTATAAATTGCTTTATACATTTTATCAAACCATCCCCGTAAGAAGTTAGTTCTGTTATCCATCGAATATGTAAAAAGAGGTTCTACCAGGGTATTAAATTCATTCTCCAAACCTCAACCCTAACAAAATATTACTATAAACTACTCGAATTAAAAACAAAAAAAAACAACGTAATGGACTGATTATAAAAAAATTGGATGATTCTTTATCTATCTGTTAAACCTTCTTTCAACTATCCATCGTTTCTTAGCTCTCATTAAACATTTTGAATAAAATAATAATAAGGTGATTCTTAAATTCTGTGAATAAATTCAATTAAAACACATTTCTTGAACCAATAAATATTTGATTTACAACAAACTTTTATTTTCGTATTCAAAAACATCAGAGCACAAAAGTAATGAATTGAAAAATGGAATAAACCTTAAACGTTATAAGTAGGGGTTAGTCGCTATTATTCCGTAAACCTATGTATTTCAAATTATGTTATTTTATTTCAATTATTTTATCTCAATTCTGGAACTTCATTTTTATGTAACAACATAACAAATTGATATTCTGGCTAGTAAAGGGGTGAGCTGTTCTAATAAGAAATTAATCAACTCTGAAAGCTGGTGTATTGCTATTACACAAACATAAGTGGCACCTTTTACCAGCTATCTAAATATTTACCATATGTCCTTAATGCAAGATTATATAATTAATTTTTCTTCTCGTAGCATCTAAATGTGATGATGACTCAATTCATCGTTATCCCTCCACTCATTTTCTGAATACATTATTACATTTCGTAAGAATAATGTCCGGAATTAAAAAGCTCATTTTTTGTATAAATAATAGGCTTAATGTTTAGTCATCAAACGAACACGCTTTATTGGCGTTAAGCTTTCATTTTTTAAATGAAAATGGAAAAAATATGATTGAAAAGAGTCCCAATTTTCCAAAATCATTTTAAAAAAGGATATAAAATAAATTTGAGCTATATAAATTTATGTATGAGACAAGATTTACATCTTTATAGCATGTTTACAATAAATTGTATACAAATAAAAGTGTCTAGCGTTTAAACAATATACATTTTTCAATACTTATTCTCAGGCTTGTTATTAGTAAAATGGTTGATGTAATACATTGCTATATTTAATTAAAATAAAATTATATTAAATTTAATTGTTTTTTTATTCAAGTTTGATGTAAATTTAGACAAAATGTAGTTGTCATTTAAAATTATTCATCTAATATGGTCTCAAAAAATATAAAAACATTTTGAACAGATACATTCTATTGAATAAAGCTATTATACACATAAAACCTGTGCTTTTGGTAAAAAAAACTTACAAATGTTGAAAATTATTAGATTGAAAGCATTACATCTACCACAGCGAGTTGTTACAGACACTACTGAACCGTACTAACTAACCGGCAAACTAACTGAACCGTATCTAAAGGGTTACCATTGAAAGAGTTTGTGACTTCCTGTTTCGATCGTACTAATGCCATGACTTCTTTATATACATTGTCTTCCATAGCCATAGGTGTTAGGACTGGAGGTCGTGCTGGATACTCTGAAGTACTTCCTCTTCGCCCTATCCATCGTTGCGGCAAAGTGTTGTCAAGGAATACTATTACGTCCTCCTTGACAACACACCCCGACCGTTTCTTGTCTACATTCATCACAGTCCCATACGTTTCAAACGTGTCTCGGATCCTTGAAATCGTTCATCTTGTCGGTGGTTGGGTTCCAAAATCCATTTTATATTGTCTTTGCTAGAAGATATTTTGTCTTCCAACTACTCTTTAAAAGCCATAAGCGTTAAAAAAAAAAACTAAACTTCAGCCGTGTTTATCTCAGATTAATATACAAAAACAATAACAAAACACTTACTGTTGGAAAACAGCTGTTTTTATCTATCAGCTGATAGTATTTTCAAACTCTGTGTTTTATATTGAATCAGATACATTCAATCAAAAAGTGTGTACACATTTTGATATGTTCATATTATAAAATACAGAATAGTCACACAGTGTTTTTACAATAGGCCCAAAAAGGAACCATCCCGATGAACATTTTTTAAAATATATATTTTATTAAAACATCTAACAATTCGGCACAGCCAGTGATTTTTACTCAGCTGAAATGTACGAATATTGAATTAAAAGGCATGCTTTATACTCGTACGAAGTCTTTTCTTTATCAGTGGAAAAAATTAGACAAATTAAAAGTTTGTATAAGGATGGCTTATTTTTCTCCGCTAAGTTAAGAAGTTTTCTTCAAGTTTAATTTGACACCTCCTCCTATTAGATCAGTTTTATTTAATTAGCACATCTTATTTGAATTTAGGAGAATTTTGTTTATTTTCTATTTATTGTTTTTGCAGTTAAAAAGTACTCATGTACTTTTTTGTTACATCTGACAACATCGAAGTAAATAAAATAAACAAACTAACCCCACAAGCGTTATTAGGTAATGAGAAAACAATAAATGCTTCCAGAAAAAATAATAATGGGTGGCTTCACAAAGAAAATTCCACAATCTGTTTGTTAACGTGAGCAGAATATCGTTAAAGAATTTATAAATGTTAAAATTATTTATTACTTTAACATTATCAAATTGTTAATTGAATTGAGATTTTTTTTAATTTGGCCCACCAGTTTGCCGTAGCCTTCAGGCTTTTGTAAGTTGTATCGATGAGTACGGGACTATACGTCCCATACATACTGTACGAAACCAATCGATAGTGAGACCTTTTTTAAATATCCGTGTCGTTAGTCGTAATAAATGACAATAGATAAAGACTATATAATAGATTCAATCAGCCATGTCCTTAATAAAATAAATTTTATGTTGCCTCTATATGTAAATGAATGTACAAGCAAGTAAATACAACTTCCACGAATTTGGCTGTACGCTGTATCTCCGTCTCTCTCACTCTGATTGAAATCTATCAAGTTTATCATCTTTTCACCTGATGGGGTTTGCATGTTTATGACATGCGCCTGTTTTATAGGGTTTTCTGCGTACATCAGGCGATAAAGAGAAAACCAATTCCAATCAAATAAAAAACGAAATCCATTAAAAGAATATATTTTTGCTAAATAATAATAGTTGAACATAATTTAATTTATTGTAAATCAAAGCGAATATATTCCATCAAATGTACAAATAATACACTTTAACATGAGTTTATTTTAAATTAACATTATTCTTTTGTTGAAGACATCAAGTCAGGTAAATTAATTTATGTTAACTAAATTATAAACTAAGCTGATTTTATGTAATTAAACATACTTTTTACGTTACTTTATTTAATAAAGAATTAAAATAATGTTTAAACTAGAATATAATGTATGAGTTAAAACCATAGTTATTTTTTTAGTAAATGACTTGGTGTGTGGAAATCATGGTTTGAACATTTCAAAACAATTATTTTGTAAGAAAGTATAAAACACACTTAAAATCGCAATCGCAATTAAATTCACGATAGCATGACTATACGTTGTTACGAGTAATAAGTTTGTGTATTTTGGTTAGTTATAAAATAATTACAAGTCACTGGACAGTCTTTTAATAATATTTTCCATTCAATGCATTAATTGTTCAACCTCTATTTGTTATTTTCCATTATTTTAGTATTCCTTTTTTTCTAAATATTAATCACTTAATTATACGAACCACTAGAGTTGAATTGTCACTGGTTGTGTTTGGGAACTACTGTAGACGTTACGAGGTTAGGAGTCAATCATCTCCTATAACCAGGCGTTTTTCCGTTTTTTAATACTTTTTTGTGTTTTATTTTTTTAATTTATTTATTATTTTTTTAGCATTTTTTTTGCTCCTATGGTGTGTAACGTATGTGCCTAATGTCCCGTTTTAATGAGGACTACAATGATGACGTTATGTGGAGCTGTTAGTAGTCATGTATAACATTTTCTTTACTGCCATATTATTATTTTATTTGCCTAAACCGTTGCCTTAAAGACGTCTCCGATGTCAAGGGTACGTTAATGCCGAGTAGGAAAATACAACAATGAAGTTTAGCAGGAGTGAAATGTCATAATCGGTTTTACGTTTTCCTTCACCTCCTTGATCAGAGTTCACATACTTACGATAGTTAATTTACATGCCAAATTGTACGTATGACAAGAGGCTTCAGAGTCAAGGTTAGGTGTCAAGGTTAAATTCTTAACTGAATTAACGGACAGTACTTTTCTGACTGAATAAGGGTTTCACTTAACCTTGCAGCCCGTGTGAACCATCAAGTGTAGTTATAAAGTCATACTTACATTTGAAAGTAGCAGTAAATTAAATTATGGTATCTAACATATGTTGGAGAAGATCTGTTATTAAAAAATATTGCATTACTTGCTGGTTCAAGGAGATGACACGACAAAAATGTCTTATGTTGGAATTTATATCAAAATCAAAAATTTGTTCTCAATGTAAATATTTACTTTCTGTCCTATATAATATTGTTTTCATTTTACTTTAGTTTTAGTAAATTTGTAGTGACCCACCCGCCCACCCATACACGTACAGTGGCATTGACCCACCCGCCCACCCAAACACGTGCAATGGTATTGACCCACCTGCCCACCCATACACGTACAGTGGTATTGACCCACCCGCCCACTCATACACGTACAGTGGTATTGACCCACCCGCCCACTCATACACGTACAGTGGTATCGACCCACTCACCCACCCATACACGTATAGTGGTATTGACACACCCGCCCAACCCATAAACGTACAGTGGTATTGACCCACCCGCCCATCCATACACGTACAGTTCAACACAGAGGGCTGATACGATGAAAGGGTTGAAGGAAAATGGAGAGGGGGGTATTGAGCCTTAGAAAATGAGGGCTGATGAGAAATATCAGAGGGTTTGGGCGGGGGGCAAGGGGCTGGCTGGTGTACGGGTGGGTGGGTAGGTTGTTATTATTGTAAGTGACATAAGTGACGCTATGACTATCACTGTACGTGTATGGGTGGGCTGGTGTGTCATTATCACTGTGCATGTATGGGTGGTCAGATGGGTCACTATCACTGTGCGTGTATAGGTGGGAGGTGGGTCACTAACACTGTGCATGTATGGGTGGGTGGTTGGGTCACTATCACTGTACGTGTATGTGTGGGTGGGTGGGTCATTATCACTGTGCGTGTATAGGTGGTTGGTTGGGTTACTATCACTTTGCGTGTATAGGTAGTTTGTGCGTGTATTTATATGGTTTGATTCTGACTATGTTACCTTAGTAATTCTCAAACTGTAAATATACAAACATTTTTGTGTATTTGAATCCTATTAACGTACTTATTAAATCTGCTAATAACTAATGGATCACTGGCAAATCCGCAAAAATTAAGTTAAAAAATATATAGTTTAACTCCCTTCATAATCTCAAAGATTATAAACAAATCAGAATACAAAGCAGAAATTAAAATAGAACAATATTGATAAAAAACTCATGAACAGTTTTGATCTCTGGTTCAAGAAATTTTGATCAGAAATACTAACCTGCTGTTATATTTTGGATCTGGTTTCCAATAATTAAGGCAAAACATATCACAACATTATTACAATCATTAAAAAGACCTGCATTTATACTGTTTCTGTAATAATGCCTTACATAAAGATGTTTTTTCAAAATAGTCTTTAAAATAGTTATGGGAACTGTGAAATCGTGAAACTGAAATAATTCAATATATAAAAGATAACACTATAATATCTCAAAATAATGATTCAGTGGGTGAGGTAAAAGATAGTTTTAAAAAGTGAAATATAACTAGTTTGCGGATATTTTAAATATTTATGTGTTTGAAACGTAACTTAATTTCTTTTAAAATGTTACTTAGTGTGGTAACAAGATAATGATATTGTTATTTTTGTATCTAATATAATAACTTTTAAGTCATTACAAAGATTTACCGGCCACTGATTAGTTTTCATGTTTTTCATATGGCATGGATAAAAAGTCTGATCCCTCTACAATGGACCTCATATTCATCAAACAGTAACAATGTGAGGTTCATATTACGTCCGCTCACTTCCCATTTTAATTTTGCTGTAAAGGCCCTTCGTCAGATTTATGTTATTAGACATTATATTTTGCGTTTTAATAAACTTTTGATACAGACATTCTTCAATTTCAATTTAATCCCATTATTAGCTAGTATATATTATAAAAAAAAGACTTGCACTGGTATCGATAGAATGCTAGAATTAAAATAAAATTACAGAGAATACACTAACTATATTTGTGTAATGGGATTATGGTTCAATGAATTCTTTGTGTTTAGAATGAAATATTAAAACTGTTAAGGGTCCATATCTTACATTAACGAGTTAAGGGGATTTGCTTGTTTACGTATATTCACAGTTATATTTATTTCCAGTGTTATTATTTTTTCTTATAATCAATAGTAACAGGTCAAACATATAGTGTACTCAATAAAATTGTACTGTTGTTTAGATAATGCTACGGGTAAAGGGTAAAGCGTAGATAATTTTAAAATATTTAATCAGGAAATAAACATATTTACACAGTATTATATAAGGTTGGTAATTTTTATTATTTTATGTTTAAACTTAACAATTAAGCTGGTGCCACATTGCATTAAATTCTGATTAATAAAATGGGATCATAAATAAAAATATTTTAAAAATATCCATGCTCTATTAATATATTTCATGAAACAATTATTATAGTTATTCACATCATAGCGATAAATATTTAATTTAAAGTATATAATTTTGTTTTTTTTTTTCTTATTTTTTAAATCAAAAATATATTTAGTAACATCATTGGCGTTTAGTTTATAACATAACTTATAAATACCTTCTAATTTATTGCTATAATTATTTCGTACAATATATTATGTCGTCTAATGTACAGGGTGTCCCAAAAATACGTTCCTAAACTTAAGGATATGGTTCCTTGGGTCAAAATAAGCAAAAAAGTTTCTATAAACACAGGTCCTACAATTATTTGTTGTCCACCTATCTGTCTGTTTGTGTATTTTAAAGATAATTTTGTAACTTAAGAACCATTGAAGTTACAGAGCTTAATATTGGCATACAAAATAAGAATATTCTACAATTTTAATGTCATTCAAATTTAAACATGTTAGAATGTTAAATTTTAAAACGTATCTAATTTGTAGGTATAATATATATTTTGAAATATAGAGAATACATTTAAAGGAGAGCCAACACACAAGCTCTGCGTACTAAAGCTTTGTATCCGGTTTATTCCAATGCTGATTATTGCGCTGCTGTGTGGCTACACATTTATATAGGTTCATATACAAATAAATAGTGCGATGAGGGCTATCAGCGGCTCCCTCATTGCAGCCCCCGACCCCCCCTCCCACCATTGAGTGCTGTGCAACATAGCTCCTCCGCATATAAAATGCAAAGAGTCCCCTATTAAAGAGTTTTTAAAAGGTCGTATCTACTCCGAATCTCCTTATTTTGCAAGATATCCCAAGACCTGAAGGGTGAATTTATTCTAGGAAACCACCAACTAGAATCCAAGTTTATCTTAAACGAATTTTCACCTAAAACTAACTGGACGTTATTTGTTTGAAACGTTTCTGGTATCAGACTAATGACTTTCATCTGTGGAATGAATCGTCCTCGTAATAAATGGGCTATGATGAGTCACTTTCACACTGCGGTGGGAAGAATACTGGAAATATAAGTGGAAAATCATCAGTTATTTGGTTGCAAGGTATTATCTACCCAACCACCCATACATGTACAGTGGTATTGACCCACCCGCTCACCTAAACACTTACAGTGGTATTGACCCACAAGCCTACCCATTCACGTACAATGGTATTAACCCACCTGACCGCCATACACATACAGTGGTATTGACCCACACACCCACCCATACACATACAGTGGTATTAACCCACCTGACCGCCCATACAAATACAGTGGTATTGATGTCAAACGACTGTAACTTACTGACCCACCCGCCCGCCCCTACACGTACAGTGGTAACTTACTTTTTAATTCGAACTATGGATTGACTGCCCAAGGGAAATTAGTTAATCTTCATTAGATAGTAGAAGCAGATATTGAATGCTTACTAAACCTGTATTTAGCTCTGTGTTGGAAGATCAATATTTAAAAACTAAGACATTTGTAAGTATGAAATTTGTAATAATAATTGCAATTTGAAAGTAGTAGGCCGACTTTGTACAATATATTCTATTTTATTTAGGTATTCTTTATTAATCTAACTTTTAATCTTTTATTAGATTGTTAGCTACACTATGGAAAGCATGCGATATGTATTCAATATATGTATATAATATGTTTATATTTATATATTTACATGAGAGCCTATCCATTATCCACCAGCATCTTATTAAAAAGTGAAAAAACCTATGAGAAGTATTCCACCTGAGATTAAACAAAATAACAAAACACTGTCTCAAATTAAAATGTCGGGAGTAATATTGTTTGGTGTTATGAAAGCAAACATCAAGGAATTAAGGTAATCTTTGCCTGGGAGCAGGTGTATTTTTACACAACGCCATAAGCTCCCATTTTATCATCACTTTAATATCTAATACCCATCCGTAACTCAACCTCCACATGTTTACGGTCTCTAACAATGTGTGGTAGTAAAAACTTAATGCTCCACTTCGTCTTGTTTCGTTATAGTGGAATGTAAACATAGAGTTAATTAAAAGTCTGTGAAAATATCTATGTGCTAGATCACTGGCAAAATAATATTGATGCGTTTTGAAGCACGCAATAAATACTAGTTGTTTTAAGGAATGTTCTAGTTTATACATTTATAAAGTTATACATTTATAGTTTATACAGTTTATACATTTATAGGTTATACATTTATAAGTTTATACATTTATAAATGCTGCATTGCTATTCAGTTTGATGGTCTTGCCTGCTAAACTACCAAAAACTGAACATTTTGTTGTCCTACTCCCAACCACTGTCCCTATTCTTATGTAACATTTTTTTGTAGATTCCAGATATGTTTTCAAAAGTTAAAAAATATTAATGTATCATGGAGGAAATTCAGTTTGAGTGTAACAAAACATAAATATTAAATAACAACTAAAAGTTGCCATTACTCAAAGATGGTTGGAAGTAAGACAGAAAAACTTCCAGTTTTCGGTTACTGGTACTTGGTATATTCAGCCGTAAAAATACTTATTACTAACTTATAGTCACTCTTTATAAATATATTGATCATAATTTTATCATTTAAAGGCTACTTTGTATTAGTAAAAATGTTAATTCTAAAAGTAATTCATTAAGTATGATTTTATTTATTTGAAAGAAATAATCTCATTTCATCAGATAGGGGACTATATATTGCATATACATTTTTTATATTATTAGATTATATATAACAAAATATTGATAGTATCGTATAATAAAAGTATCTAAATTCATTCATTCAAATATCATAAATCTGATGTGATATATTCCTGAAATATATATCACAAAATTTGCGTTTGTTTGTGGTAATATTTTGATTGCTTATTTCCCTTGAACTTTTTTCGTGACACACTATTTGTATTGTAATTACCTTTTGCATTTGCTTATGGATCTAATGGTAAGCCTTGGAGGCTATTTTACCAGCAGTCACATTGTTTATCCGTTGTCATGACGAGCTAGTTTATTTAATATTGTATTATAACAAAATTAATTCTCAGAAGTGTTATAGCTTTTTAACAATATTAAAAGAGTTCCTTAAAAGATACCCTGTATTTAACAGTATGTAAAATCAAATGAAATTTAGAGTAAAAATAATATAAATGAATTAAAAAACAATATATGACTGGAACTGTTAAAAAGTAATACTATTTTAACCAGTTTTGATAATTTAATGGTACAAAGAAAAAAGAAAAAAAAAGATTACTTCAGAAAAGTAAAAAGGATTTTGAATATTTTAATTGTAAAAGAAATACCTCTAAAACAGTAGATTTTAGCTTGACCTTAGCAGTTGATATTTTTTTACGATTTCTTACAAATTTGGTACATTTTAAGAACTGTATTACACCATAGCATCGAATGTAGAACTGTTTTGTTTAAGAACAGCAGATATTTTTATATATTCGCTGGCGTATTGACTATATCTATATTGACTATTGATTATATCTATATTGATTATTGACTATATCGCTGTAAAAGGTTAATCAGTACTTCTTGATCTTTGTTATAAGCATTCAAAAATCAAACCTCACGAGTCCAGAAAAAAATAATATTCAAAAGATAAGCTTATATTCGATTTTGAATTTTTAATTTAATCAATTTTTCTGAAACAACACTTCTTAATACAATTGAAGATTCTTCATTGGTTTGGGATCCATCCTCACATAGTACTCGTTCACATAGACTGCTTGTCTAAGATAGCTATGGGTATATACAGGGAACTAAACTCTTAAAATAATTTAAATCTTGTATATAATTTTGTATACCGTCAAAAGAAACTCTTTCCAATCAACAGTGTATTTGGGATGTTTGAATAAGATACATTCATCCTTGGACATATTAAGTGGATACAAAAAAAACTTAGATGACGATTTCTCAGGGTAGTTCATGACTAAGAACAAAGTTGGCGTAAGAGTGTGTTTTAATATTTAGCTTGTATATTCATACACGTTTACAATTGCTATTAATTCAACTTTGAATTGTTGAATATTTAGTTGTAACAAATCACTCTACGAAATGCCTTTTTAACTTGATTTTAACCATGTGATAATATTGTTCAGATCATTCATGCAAGTCCTAATATGGACTCCTGAGGGGATCCAGACGTTAGTGGTGTTGGTTTGGAGCAATATATTCAAAAAATAAAAATCATCATTATTATATGAATACTTATTTTTTATTTATTGACATATTATAAAAGAAAAACTAATTGGTGTCCGGTCATGATACGTTTAAATTTACTCGGAAACTGTAAATAATGAAATGCTTTGCACGAGTACAAATAGTTCAAACTGGTGAATATTTACAACACAAAGATATTTAAATTAATTTTTGAACTGAAATATTGCAGTGATGGTGGATTTACCTAGTAAAAATCCATGATCATTGGCTTATAAATTTGGCAAACTAATCTTACAGTAATCTAAAGTCCTGTAAAACGAAAAAAGATGTTGTTAATTTTCCAGGATGTTCTTTCTTGCTTGAAAAGGATAAAACTTATGCTTGTCTTGAATCAAGAAGGGAGGGTGTATTAGATAAATAAGTTGAAATAATTTTAAGAACATAATTCTATGATGGACAGTAATCCTCTCAAGTAATAACCACTGACACTATCAATACCTACAGCATCTGTGTCCCTAAGACCCTCACCTTATCTCACAGCTTAACGTCGGATACCTCCTATAAGACTATTCTTCTTGAGCTGATGCAACCCAAATGAGAATTACCAAATAATGTAAAGCATCAAATAAACAACGATACTGAAAATTTGAAAATAGTTTTTGTGAAATGTTCTAATTATCTTGAAAATTTGAAAATAGTTGTTGTGAAATGTTCTAATTAATTGTCATAATTTATTCACAACTTAATTGTTATTCGATGCACCTTTTTATTTCTATACAGATTGATCAAATGACTTATAAATCGTGAATACCTGTACATCAGCTGAGCCGTGTTGGTTTTGTTCTCATGGAGGGATATACTTGTTAGGTTTACACCATTCAAACCCTTGCTATATATAATATTGAATAGGCTTACTTATATTCTGCTCTGAAGTATGAACTAAGTCCGTTATAAGTTATTGTTCTTGATATTTATATTTCTACAACAAAGACAAGTTTCAACATATTATTTGACTACAACATATATAAGACAAGTTTCAACATATTATTTAACTACAACATATATAAGACAAGTTTCAACATATTATTTGACTACAACATATATAAGACAAGTTTCAACATATTATTTGACTACAACATATATAAGACAAGTTTCAACATATTATTTGACTACAACATATATAAGACAAGTTTCAACATATTATTTGACTACAACATATATAAGACAAGTTTCAATATATTATTTATATTAAAATACATAAATAGGGTACAGGCCCTAAGTAATTCTTTGTCGACCATTCTTATGAAATTAATTATTTTTAATATTTAAAAAAATATATAATTTTCAACAATAAGTCCAGTGTGTGAATCTGTTATATTCTACATCTATACAAAATGCTCTAATGATGATCACTCTAATTCATATTAAAAATCATAATAACAATGTTTTATTAAAATACAGTCATCTTGTTACAAACTGAAAAAAAAGGAGAAATTGATTTTGACACATTGCCAATAAGAGAATGGTCCTAAATATGATTTGACAGATAAATCCTGTGACAATCACAAGAAAGCTTTCCAAAACCAGTCTACACTGTAACTGATTTAGTCATGTATCCTTAAAAACAACTATTATATATGACATATTGAAGTAACTGTCTATTCTGTTATCGAAAATTGTAGGATTTCTCATCCCTCAGACTTTTATTACAAAATAAACTTGAGATTGGTTAACGTTTTATATTTTCTGTAAATACTTAATTTTGCCATTTTGAACAACTAAACAATATAAAAAACTAATAAAGTTGTAAAAAATGTTCTGAAAATAATATATAATAAACATAACATATTGATTGTAAAAGTAATTGCACTCGCTTTTTTCCATGATTTATCCTTAATTTTATAGCACCACTTTCCTTTTATACAATAAACAGAATGTATAATTCAGTAATTGCCAAAAAAGTTTAAGTATTTTTTTCATGTAAAAAAATCAATATGATTTATTAACAGTGTGAATATTTAAACTATTATTTTTGTTTTAAATGTAAGTTTATTAACATACACACAAAGGAAGTCTTCGATATTCTTAACCCAAAACAGGTTCGTACAGTTAAAAATTAATAAAATTTTCTATATAGTGAAATCGTTACACAACGTCCTACTCCCTCTCACAAATCAGCTTAGTCCCTGTGAAATGAGGTATAATTTATACCTCAGTAAGTCGATGAATAAACTTTCATAGCTTTAAAGTACTATTTCATTGGGAGACTTATTTTACTTGTACATTTATCAATCCTCCCTATCTAAATTGGTTGATTTAAATCTGATTGAGAAGATTTAAATACTCATAGTGAAAATCATAATGTCACTTTTAAATTAATAAGTCAAATCGAGGTACTGTTGAGAGATCACTATGATTAGTACACGATCACATTGCAATGTTCACTTAAGGACGCGGTGTAACAATGAATGTTCAGATTGTGAACTACTAAGGTAGCACTAATTCAAATGTTCCTTCCAGTCATGACTTCGTAAATTTTCGTAAATAGTAATTCTGTTTGATAAAGCAAGAATTGAAAAAAGTGGTTTGTACTCGAAACGTTTTCCAACAGTTTGCATAGAGTTTAAAGATGTTTATTTCTAAATTAGGAAATTAAAATACATATATGGTTTGTGAATGAACCCACATACTATAAATAAACAATAATATCAAACCTGTATGACTGAGTGCTCATAGTTTGGAGTAAAAACAAAGGTTCCTATTGGAAAATATCATATAAAATCTTAGTATGATTTTAGCAAGTGCCATCTGTTATACTATAACTAGGTAAAAGTAAGATGTGCATCCAGCCGTAATTAACATGGCTTCAGCTTGTAAGAATATCACCCAACCTAACACAACCTAATAAAACCTAACTTAATCTAATCCGACATTACCTAACCTGAATATTTGGTTTAAATTGTATGAAAACACAATTTACCCAGCAAATAAGTGGTATTTATTTTTAGCAAGACTTGATAATCAACAATCTTTCAAGATGTTTAAAATCCTGATTTGCTTAAAAGCATCATAAAGATATGTATTTTGTAGTGTAAGAAAAGTAATTACCCTACATTACGTGGAATATCCTACGTTACCCAAGCCCAGGGAAAACTATATTATAGACGTCAAAGTTAGTCAGCTGTTCACAAACGTGATCTAAGGTCAAAAGCAGAAAAAAAAACTATCTGAGCTCTCATATTGGTTTTACTTGGATACACGTGCATTGAATATGTTACTTAGCTAATGTTTATTTTGTATAATTTCAATTATATTTATCATAGTTACATTAAACAAAGAATTCAATTTATATACTTAAATATAAATCAGTAATGTGGTTTAATGAGATCCAGCTGCTTTGGACACCCATTTAGTTGAACTAAACGGGTACCTCATGTCATGTTGTCACTAATACTGCACTTGTACAGAGAGCTTGTGTCAAAGGCACGAGACTAATTGTGTTTGTGAACAACAATAATGAAGTTTAGTAGAAGTCAGCTGGCGAGGTAACTAATGTATTTAAATTTAACTGGTACGTCCGAGGTATCGTCACTAGTACTGTAATTAGTCAGACCACTGGTGTCAAAGGCACGTGACTGATTGTGTTTGTGAACAACAATAATGAAGTTTAGTAGAAGTCAGCTGGCGAGGTAACTAATGTATTTAAATTTAACTGGTACGTCCGAGGTATTGCCACTAGTACTGTAATTAGCCAGACCACTGGTGCCAAAGGCACGTGACTGATTGTGTTTGTGAACTACAATAATGAAGTTTAGTAGAAGTCAGCTGGTGAGGTAACTAATGTATTTAAATTTAACTGGTACGTCCGAGGTATCGTCACTAGTACTGTAATTAGCCAGACCACTGGTGTTAAAGGCACGTGACTGATTGTGTTTGTGAACTACAATAATGAAGTTTAGTAGAAGTTAACTGGCGAGGTAACTAATGTATTTAAATTTAACTGGTACGTCCGAGGTATCGTCACTAGTACTGTAATTAGCCAGACCACTGGTGTTAAAGGCACGTGACTGATTGTGTTTGTGAACTACAATAATGAAGTTTAGTAGAAGTCAGCTGGCGAGGTAACTAATGTATTTAAATTTAACTGGTACGTCCGAGGTATTGCCACTAGTACTGTAATTAGCCAGACCACTGGTGTCAAAGGCACGTGACTAATTGTGTTTGTGAACTACAATAATGAAGTTTAGTAGAAGTCAGCTGGTGAGGTAACTAATGTATTTAAATTTAACTGGTACGTCCGAGGTATTGCCACTAGTACTGTAATTAGCCAGACCACTGGTGTCAAAGGCACGTGACTGATTGTGTTTGTGAACTACAATAATGAAGTTTAGTAGAAGTCAGCTGGTGAGGTAACTAATGTACTGTATTTAAATTTAACTAATACGTCCGAGGTATCGTCACTAGTACTGTAATTAGCCAGACCACTGGTGTCAGACCACGTGACTGATTGTGTTTGTGAACTACAATAATGAAGTTTGGTAGAAGTTAGCTGGCGAGGTAACTAATGTATTTAAATTTAACTGGTACGTCCTAGGTATCGTCACTAGTACTGTAATTAGCCAGACCACTGGTGTCAAAGGCACGTGACTGATTGTGTTGGTGAACTACAATAATGAAGTTTAGTAGACGTCAGCTGGCGAGGTAACTAATGTATTTAAATTTAAGTGGTACGTCCTAGGTATCGTCACTAGTACTGTAATTAGCCAGACCACTGGTGTCAAAGGCACGTGACTGATTGTGTTTGTGAACAACAATAATGAAGTTTAGTAGAAGTCAGCTGGCGAGGTAACTAATGTATTTAAATTTAACTGGTACGTCCGAGGTATCGTCACTAGTACTGTAATTAGCCAGACCACTGGTGTCAAAGGCACGTGACTGATTGTGTTAGGGAACTACAATAATGAAGTTTAGTAGAAGTCAGCTGGCGAGGTAACTAATGTATTTAAATTTAACTGGTACGTCCGAGGTATCGTCACTAGTACTGTAATTAGACAGACCACTGGTGTCAAAGGCACGTGACTGATTGTGTTTGTGAACTACAATAATGAAGTTTAGTAGACGTCAGCTGGCGAGGTAACTAATGTATTTAAATTTAACTGGTACGTCCGAAGTATCGTCACTATTACTGTAATTAGCAGACCACTGGTGTCAAAGGCACGTGACTGATTGTGTTTGTGAACTACAATAATGAAGTTTAGTAGAAGTCAGCTGGCGAGGTAACTAATGTATTTAAATTTAACTGGTACGTCCGAAGTATCGTCACTATTACTGTAATTAGCAGACCACTGGTGTCAAAGGCACGTGACTGATTGTGTTTGTGAACTACAATAATGAAGTTTAGTAGAAGTCAGCTGGCGAGGTAACTAATGTATTTCAATTTAACTGGTACGTCCGAAGTATAATCACTAGTACTGTAATTAGGCAGACCACTGGTGTCAAAAAGTGGTGGATCACTGGCAGACCACTGGCGGGTGGGTGGATCAATACCACTGTACTTACGGCGGGTGGGTGGATCAATACCAATATACCCACGGTGGGTAGATGAGTTAATACCACTGTACTTTCGGCGGGTGATTGGAATAATACCACTGTACTTATGGTGGGTGGATAAATCAATACCACTGTACTTACGGTGGGTGGGTGGATCATATCATATCACCGTACTTAGGGTGGGTGGGTGGATCAATATCACTGTACCTACGGTGGGTGGGTAGAACAATACCACTGCACCTATAGCGGGTGGGTGGATCAATACCACTGTACCTATGGCGAATGATTGGATACCAGTAGGACCTACGGTGGGTGGATGGATCAATACCACTGTACCTACGGTGGGACAATTGTTAGAAATCTTAGTTTTCAAACTAACAATTGAACTTTATCGTATTTATCTTAGCAGTACCATTTTACTCTGAAATATTTCGAGTTTCGGTTTTAATACATGAAATATTTTCATTTATTTACTTTAGTTTTCAACAGACTTACTTTAATTTTACACCATCTTCAATTACTTTAAAAAAAGGGTACAAATAGTGAAGCACAAAATATATAATGTCTTGTACCTCACTAATGGTAAACCAGTGAGTTGTATAAATAGTGTATAATCGTGGGCTGAAGTTTATTTGTATTTAAAAGTTTAATTACTTGGTTCATATCCTTGTTCATCCATCAGACAGACTGAGATTATGGATTGATGGTCCTTTGCACCTCTAAACCCCATGCTGAGAAATGTCTCAGTGTTACTTACAGTTTATATATTATATATTTTTAAAAGAAACGATTTAATTATACTTTTTTATTGTATACTAATTAGAGTTTGCTTTCTAATAGTACTAGTAGAATACATTTCACTCCATGTACTTTTAAAATTAAAAGCTTCGCAATGTCGATTAATGTTAAAAGTTAATACTTAATGTAATTGCATAAAACGTTAATTTAACTACATTTTCCCATGGGAGAGGTTTCTTAACTTTATAAAGAGAATGTATGTTAAAAACGTGTGTCATTAAAAATTAAATCACTAAGTACGAGTTTATTTTGATAGTAAAAGCCATAGATTAAATAACTGTAAGTCCATACAACACTGAACCAAACCAAGTGTATTTCTCATTTGCCCATTAAACAATACTTCTATAAATAGTGTAACAAAAATATAATAGATAAGAGGTAAATATTATTTCATATTTACTTCACATTTATATTTATTCTGTCGTTTGACATTTCAAATGAGAATTAAAAATTAAGAACAATAATCACGTAATTATTTCATAATTATTTAACCACATCATTTGATGTCAAGTTTTATGGGGAGAGTTCGGTTCTGATTCCTTTCCAAAACAGCAGCAATTTTAAGTTATCAAATAAGTTGACTTTTTATTTAAGCTCAGTATACTTGAAATATAAGATTCATAAAGCGCCTTTTTTCAATATATTTTCTTAAAGAGTATTATAACAATTACTTTCCAATCCAATAAACGCTGTTATCCGTGTTAGTATACTGTAATAAAACTTTATAATAAATTAAGCTTCATTTTTTGTTACACATACTAAATGAACCAGTTTTATCCATGCCTAGAAATAAAGCTAAAATTGAAGTTTTGCTATTCGAATTGCACATTAGTGAACGATGGTAAAGTCAGAAATGAGGAAAACTGAAGCAAAGGCTATGTGTTTAATCTCAAATTCAGTTACAAATAATGTAACACATTTGTTTTACATAAACGTGCTTACCTAAAAATTAACCGTTAGTATGAGTCAGAGTCAATTTACTTGATCTGAAAACAGACAAGTTATACCTATCACACACTATTTTAAGTATAAATAATATACTGATAATATGCATAAACACACGTAAATGTAATACTGATAAATAGGCCTACTCAAATAAATAACATCTCATTTTTTTTCCAAACAAAATTAAATTGTACTTTAAAATGTTATTAAATGTGTTAATCTTTCTTTACAAGATGATGTGTTCACAATCAACAAGATGTCCATAAAATACAATAATTTTACTGTAGGCCAATTCAGTTTCAACTACTCTCATATTACCTATAAAAATTGGGATTTAAATAATAGTACCCTTTACGTACATCATGTTATGACTGAAAGAGGACCAATTATTACCTATAAATCTAATAATGGGGTGATAAAGTAAAAATTGTATATGCAACTTTTTTTATATAGACCTCTTGATGTATTACACTCAAGTGATGGATAATTTTCCGATATCTCAATATCCCACAACCTTTCAAACTATATTGCTTCTTGAAATTATTTGAGAGAAAAGGGACGTTCTTTAGTTTAATGCATTATAAAATTGTTTTGAACTATAAAAAAAGCTCAATTATTATATTTTTAGAGTATAGGTCGATGGTTAAAAGCACAGTTATTGAATGTCCATGTTTAAAAACTTTCGGAAAACGCAAAAACAAACTTTTTAATGAGGGAAAACTTATTATAAATTTGAAAATACAAAAATTTTATAAAATTATAATTTTATATAATTTTATAAAATTATATAATATAATTTTATGTGTCTTAAATATAATTTTATAAGTAAACAATAGATATTATAAGTTCTAATTTACTTTAATATTTTATTTTAATTAAATCATCTCATAATGATGGACATAAAAATATTTGTGTAGTTCTAGATCACAGAAGCTTGGGCATAGTATAAGTGTGCTTATAACGTTATTGTTCACTTGTTTTATAATGGGACATAATTCTAAAACCTGCGTTAATAGTAAAGTGTTAATAGATTTTAAAAATGATCAACACAGAATAAAAAATAATGTTTTATTAACTTGTCATTTACAAGGACGTCTATTATTATGAACAAATCAGTAATTATTATTTTAATTTGTTTTTCTTACTACCTTTAGCCTGTTTATGGGTAGCAATTTTCGTTCTTGAACCTCGACGCTTTGAGCAGTTTTTCTTTTTTTGTTAGGTGTAACAAAATATTATCTTCTCCCTCAACATAATATGGGACAACATCCTTTGACTTGACTGATGATGGAATGTTATCAATAAAGAAGGAATAACAGTTGGGCATAGCTAAAGTTTTCAGAAGAGATAGGAGGTCATCCTTCTTAGCTTCAGAAATGGGAAGTTTTGACTTGTACTTACGAGGTAACGTAAGCAAGTCCCAAAAATGTGAAGTGCCACCATTGAGTATATTTATCTCCTCAAATTCTAAATCACCCTGGAGTTCATATTTAATTGAGCATGGATAATTTTTCTGGAATCTCAACTACTTAATCTTTAGCCAACTTACTGGGCACCCAATTTTGTTTGTATTCCTGTTTTTATTAATTTTTCTCAAAGTTTTGTTAAGTCCAGGACATAAAAAGTTTTCAAGTTCAAAGTTCAAAAGTTTTCACTTTATATGGGCCTGGCTTCTTCCTCGCCATTTCTATGAAGATTCTCCTTTCGCTAGTTGTATACACTGATTTATGTTTTAGCGTGTATAGAGTCAGCTTCTCAGTAGCCATGTCCAAGTTTCATATCTATAGTCTCTATGTGGGTTTTGTTTACACAATACAACATCAGAGCTGCAATATATTAGTTTCGGTTCTACCCTCCGCATGTCTCAGAATAGGTAATTACGTGAGAGATCGAAAGAGGTAGGTTACTTAAATAAGAAAATACGCCTATGCCTATCTCACTGGATCCCTTCGTCCCATTGGTCTCATCCCATATATAGCTATAACTAGTCTCATTTGAATCAAGAAACTGTAAAATTTTACGCTGATAACTTTCTTTTATCTGGTAGTCACCTGCATACGGCACTGAAAAAACTGTCTGAAGATCAAATGTTGCTGTGATGAGATTTTCAATATTTTCTTCCATGTCTTTTTTTTTCATTTCCATAGCTTCATTTTCTCTACTGAAGTGAATTCTATAAGCATCCTCAATTGGGCCTTTATCTTCAGCTCGAAGGTACAGGTTACATTTTGTACACTGGTATTGTTTTTTAATAAAGGTTGCTAGTGGAGGATCATAATATTTAAATATGGAATGATAAACTAGTTCCTTACGAGATCAATGTTTTTCTTCTTCTTTACAGTCTCTAGCATAATGTCTAGAGACCTGTGCAACGTTAAGTTCTAGAGATAGGTATACTTTTTTATGTTTTCAACAATAGTGGAGTTCCATCCTCGAATGACTGTTTATATTATTTTTGACAATGTTTATGATTTCAGGATTTGTTTTATTTGGAGCAACTCTCCCTTTTCTTCACTCGGAACCAATATAGACTCCAGCTAATGAATGTTTTTTAAACGCCAGGTCAATTATTTGACAGCTAATTTGAAATTCAGAGCAAAAATATTTCAAACACACTCTGTTTTTATCTTTTTTTGCCATCTGGTAAGTAGTAGGTTCTCGACTTTTTTTCTCTCTTCCCTTAGAATGTTCATTTCTTTTCGTATGTCTCATAACAGCTGTTTCCACCACTAGGCTTGAAATGAACACTTTTTGCATATCACTGTTTCAAAGAGCTCAGTATTCTTTAAATAATTTATGTTGTTTATCTACTGAAATCTTGGTAGAAAATTTAAATCTACAGTTACAGTTTTCAATGGGGATATGTTTTCTTTCACTCATTCTACTCTTTTTGTGAATATTTCATTCCCATGATTCTGGGTCTGCTTTTCGCTTTCTTGATTTTTGTTCTTCTCTAGGCGTTTCGTCCTCTACCTGTTGATGATCTGGGACTTTCTCAGTAATTCCTCGAATAACATTATTTCCTTCATCGGTGACCAGGTTTTCTACTACTTGGGCAACGTCGAAGACAAATATGTCTTGATCTTTCTCTCTATTTCGGTCAGGTAAATTTAAAAATATATTTTTTTAATTATTCTTGCAATAATATTATTTCAGATAAATCTTTTGTTCCTATCCCAATATCAATGTTGGAGGAATTGAGTGTTAAGGACTCATCGATACTTGTACCGATACCTGAAAAAGAAGACAAAATATATTAGCAGATAACGAACAATAATTTTGTATCTGTTTTAAAGGCTTACCTTTGTTATGAAGTGATTTGTGAAGAAAGTTTCACTCTAGCCTAATGACCTGTAATGAAGATAAAAAAGGCAATGAATCATAGACTTTCCTTATGCTAGGTGTGATGATGTTAAATAAACTGGTACCACCATACCTGTTAATGGTATAACTGAACATGTTGGGTTCTCCTCCTGCTGAGGCACTTCGTTATCATTTCTGGTCAAAGGTGTGACAACGTCTAGTCGAGGACTGTGGCATAGCTCGGAAAGTGATATGGCTGGTATTTCTGTTGTTTCTTCTGCAACAAAACATGTTTTTGTAGTCTAGTTTGATGGTAAATTATTGTTTGTAGATGAGCAATGTTTAGTTCGTTGACCAGTTTACAATTTTATCAATTTAAAAATAAAACCGAATGCATACTAATGATGTTGAATAATTGGTACCACCATACCTGTTATTGGTATAGCTGAAGATGCTGGGTTCTCCTTCTGTTGAGACACTCTTTCATCATTCCTGGTCATAGTTGTGACACTATTATGATCTTGGAGAGGATTCTGATATGGCACTGAAGATCTTACTGCCTGCTTTTCTGTTCCATCTTCTGCAACAAAACAGCTCTTTGTAGTGAGGTTTGTAGGTAAATTATTATGGATGGTTTAGCTTGATCATTCAAAATATTTACAAATTTAAATAAAATAAAATTTGTAGTCTGAAGCATACCAATTATTTTTTATAAATTGGTATCACAATACCTGTTAATGGAATAAGTGGTTGTATTGGGTTCTCCTTCTGCTGAGACACTTTGTCATCATTCTTGGTCATAGTGATAGTTGTGGCACGATCTTGACGATGGTTCTGACATGGCAATGAAGGTTTTATAGCTGGTGTTTCTCTTTTTTCTTAAACAAAACAGATCTTGGTAGTGAAGCCTATAGATATAATGTTATTAATCAAGGTTTAGCTTCACAATTGTCTTAGCATAAAAAATATGTTTTAATCCAGCCTAATGCATCCTAATAACTTATAAAAGTATTGTTTGCACTAGAATTGCACAGGTGTTTCTTGTTTACAACACCTACTGCACATATATTGTAAGTCCAGACATACAACATGTGTGCACTATGATGTTTATCCCATACTGTCTGGCTGTCAAAATGGTTAGTTAATTTTAAAGGATATACAATAAGTGTAGACATCCAACAACTGCCTTCAACAGTTCTGGACTTTATTTTATTTTAAAACTCTGAAGTTATCATTTGTTTAGGTCTTCAATGTTTGTGCAGATAGAAAGAGGGAATATTCAGCTTTTCAGTGATTCCAATAACTCATTTTGACCAAAAAATGCACATACAACATCTGTGCTTATAAATATCGAGGTGTTATAGATAATTATGATTTGAAAATTATTTTATTGCATGATCATGATTGACAAACATATTTTAGCGATCAGCTAGGGATTCAAATGTAGGTTTTGCAGCTAAGCAAAGTACTCAATTATTTTCATGAAATATGTATTTTCGCTTTTTATTTATTTATTTTCACTTGCATATTTCATATTCATGAAATATGTAAGTGAATGACAAACCTATTTTGTTTAAATGAAATAAAGAAGATATGTAAAAGGGTTGTCAGAAGTTGTATTTGGACAATAATATCAGTAAAGGTTTCCTCATCCATTGAAATCCGTGAAATCAAATGAATAACATTAAAAGTGTTTTATATATAAATGAGAATAGTGTAAGGTAAGCATTGAGCATTAAGGCAAGCATGGTTGAACCGTTTCCGTTAGTTCACTATCACTACTTTTTTTATCACAATTAGGGTAAGATTAGGTTATGTGAGGTCAGGTCAGGTTAGGTTAGGTTAGGTCACTACTAAAGTTGATTACAACTGGTAAATTCAATGATTGGCTTACCGCCAAATGCGCTCGCTGTGTGTAAGTTCTTGGAAAGCGATAAGGCCAACGATATCGGATTGCCAGTGGATAAGTAATACCACAGTAGACGTAAACATGATTGAGGAACAGTTTTGCAGCAATAGAATATTTATCAAGCGGCAGTGAATTAACGGAAAAGATCCACAGGGTTATTCTAAGCATCTTGTCCAGTGAAATATTTGTCGCAGCCGAGCCTTCAACCCTCTACCTGGTGTTGACTTTCGAACTACTTGTAACTCCGTCAACTATAAGAAAAGCAGTTGTCGTCTGTACTTCCTTCTTATTATTTTTTTTAATAAAAGGAGAGGTCGATCTCATTTATAATAGGCCTACGGTACCGATTCCCCGTAGACTATTGTTTTGAATGTGGAACTTATTCAGACATAGTAATGAGGGGATTCAGTACAGTGTAAGGTGAATATTACTGATAAAAAACTTCCAGTAAAGGTCAGAATTCAAACCTGCGCTACTCTAAGATTAAAGCCCAGACACCTACACAACTCCTCGCTTGGCCAAACTAGGTTGCGCATTTATCAGAAACTGACGTACGCGTTTTGCAGTTGAACATTACTTCTCGTACAGACGAGCCACACTTATATAGGTAAACATAAGCATTTAAAACATGAACATGCTATACCAGATAAATGAGCCAGATGAAATTATATTGTTTCAACTAGTTTTGGTTTAGTAAAAAAAATTAAATTTTTTTTAATGTCAGGAGATAAAATTAAATTCTGATCCTTAGGAGCTCAATACAATTCAGTTGTAGTTTAAAAAAAGGACAAGTTTAAAACTGTACGATTTGTGATCTTTATTTTAATTTTAACTGAACTTATGGAGAATCAAATCAAATATGACGCCACGTGTAGAAGACTTCTAATGAAACGTAATAAAGGCTGCATACGTATACATAACATTTAAAATTCACATAACCTTATAAGATCATAACATTCCACTAAGCGTAACTAACTTAAAACCAAAAGCTTATTGCAAAGTGAAAAGATTCATGGGTTTATAACACCTGAGACTAAACCAAAGCACAAAATGGTTATTAAAATGCAGGGTGAGATATTGTTTGGCGTTATAAAAGCGACTATCAAGGCATTAAGGTAATCGTAGCTCTGGGAGCAGGTGTCTTCTATAAGCTCCCCTTTTACCAGCACTTTAAATATTTAACATCCATACGTAACCTAACTACAAAACGTTTTTACTGGTTCAACTCAGGATCTAACAGATTGCGATCATAAACCATCATTATTTCATATGTTTGTGCTTATTATCACCTAACAAAAGTTAAATTAGCGTAGTGCCGTAGCTGACCTGAATGATTTTTGTGATAAATTGTGGATAAAATTACTTAAACCAAATTTTCGTGTGCTTTTAACCAAATATTTTTTTTAATTAATAGCAATACAAAATTTTGGATACAAATTTGTGGTTGGGAAATAGCCAAAGAAAACTCCTCCTTCTCTTCAATATTATTACCATTGGCTTATTGTACGCTCCCCAATTATGTAAGCGTTTCATAACCTGAGATATTTGAAACCATAAAAAGTGATTGATATAAAAACAAATATCAATAATCTTCCGTACAACACTGTTTAAATATACGAAGTACTTTCGAGTGTAACAACACTTTTTATAAATGTTACAATGTGATGTTATTCCATCAGATACTTGGAATGGTAAGATCTGTGAATATTGTAGGCAGTAGGCAAGATTAACAACTAGTTCTTCCGGTGTCAACCGCGTCAAAGGACTATTTACAATATGTACATAGTCCTTTGACGCGGTTGACACCGGAAGAACTAGTTGTTAATAATGACTCCAGCCGCTTAAGCTTACGAAATAGGAGTAGGTAAGATGTCCATTTAATCGTAACCATCTGGCAAACACATGTCGAGAAGTCAAAGGAGTCCATACAGTATACCCTTTGATTTGGATTTTGTCTAGGAAAGAGAACTTAGAATCAGGCTTTTTAGTTAATAAAAATTTAGACAAATACTGTGATTCATATTCCATGACAAGTTTTAGGTCTTTATAGAGTGTCGTGGCTGCTGTTAAATGGCCCCACTCTAAGGAATGGCTTACTCTCTTAAGGAGAGCATGTATTTCTCTAATATTTACTTACATATGTTTTGTATTGTTTATCAAGTGAAACAATGAGTAACACTATTAATTATAGTGTGATGTGCAAGAAGTGCAACAAATATTGAAGTATAGTAATGATGAATTATAGTAAACCATAACTAGAATCTACAGTTTCCGGTGACAACCACGTCAAGGTACTATCTACAATATTTACAAGATGACCAGACGTTTCGCCCATACTGTGATGTGGCATCCTCAGTGGTTTCTCAGTTTCCACTGTCTCCAAGTCTCAGAGAAACCACTGAGGATGCCACATCACAGTATGGGCGAAACGTCTGGTCATCTTGTAAATATTGTAGATAGTACCTTGACGTGGTTGTCACCGGAAACTGTAGATTCTAGTTATGACACCGGCCGCTTAAGCCCAAGTTCTTAGATACAGTAAACCATGTTTACCATCCTCAGACCGAATGATTTGTTGGCCTGAGTATGACACATTATTGATTACCGTAAAATAATGTATATTTTTAATTCATTTCATGTTTTCTTGTATTATTTCACTTTAGTCATTTACGTAATGTAATACTCAAAAATAATATTTAAAATATCTTAAGAGGTCAGAGTGGATCTAAAAATTTAAAGAAATTAATTCTAAATCGATAAAATAATTAAATTGGAACATTGAAATAAAGTGTTATCTCAAAATAATTATAATCACATGTACACACCTTATTACTTACGTTTACAGACATTAGGATCTATTACGGAAATAACTCATGTGTGATTAATTACTACCATAGTCTTAATTGGTTAGGGGATTGGCAAAGAGCTTGTCCTATCCAATCCGGTGGTCAGTCTACATGTTAATTTCCCCCGTGGTCTCCAAACTGGACCGGATTAAAATTTTACATGAGTAACATTCCGTTTGGTAACGGCTAAGGAATGCGTTCCTTTCCGTTTGTAGACTTAACTTATCATGAATTATCTTTAATGATTGTGATCAGTGTGTATCACTGACAGGAAATTACCTTTGCATAATTCTATAATTCGTTTCATTACCATTTACATTATCAGTACTTTTATCAAATTAAGACACTAAAAATATTATGAATATTTCATTTGTTTAAAATATTTTTAGTGCACATTAAATTTTATCAAAAATAACATAAATGGCTACTTAACTGTTGTACCACACATATATTGTAAGACTTTTATTCATTAATTCTCTTGTAGCTCAATTGACGATATGGCAATAAAAAATGTAATCTATAAGTTTAACATAGTAGTTGTTATAGTATAAATCCTTTACACGTGGTTGGATATATAGCTTATTAACCTATTACCCCTTTTGACTATTATTATTATTATTTAATCTCGTTGTTATATATTTAATCTCGTTAATATTCCTAATATTTGGAGTGGCCAAGGTATTTATACTGTGTTCTATTATGTTATGTTTTATTTGAATGTGTTAAGCTATATTATTTTACATTACCTTTCATATTTATATGTATTTGGATCTAATAAGATATTGGTTTTGAATTATTATAATTTTTTTATTGAATGTCTGATTTAATTGTTATCTAATTAATATCTTTTGATTGTATAAATGTAAATAAACTTAGCAAGTTGGTTAATAAAGAAGAAAAAAATTAATAATGATAACTACTAATTGAAAAGTAACAATGAAAGAAATAAATGGATAAAACTGTATTTTATGATGTAAATATTATAGCAAATGTATTTATGAATAAGATTTTTTCTCAAATAGCCATAGGCTAGAGGAAGAAATAAAAAAGACTACTTGTAGAATATTTGTTGTAAAGAAATAAATAAATAAATGAAAAAAAATTATTATTATTATTATTATTACTGTTATAAAAGCCCTTGGGTAAGTAATTAATGGGTTCAACAGTTCACCAAGCAGTTGTTTCATTGTCTTTCAATAAGTAACACAATGCTTCTATAGATTATTATGTGCTTAAAAAAAGTATGACTTAGTGTATAATTTCAGCCCAAATTTGAATACTTTTAAATAATTTGTATACTAAAAACATCATCATCCTACCCACAGCCCATAGTATATCGTGGAAGAATGGCTACTTTAAAATTTCAAATGGGTAAAAATTTTCGCCAGTCTAAATAACTAAATGTTATACTGTACTAACAAAAAAACTCATGTCAGAATGGACGAAAAAGTCATTCTTATCTCGTACTGTATAACAACTCAAAATCCAACATGATAAAAAATATATTTCCCTTTTATTATTCATATTATTATTATTATTATTATTATTCATTATTATTCATAAGTGCATATCGTCAAGATATGGGTTAATTTGAGAGGCGAATGAGTGTTATGAGGTTGACTGTTCCTCAGAATGAGCTATTTATTAATATCCCAATAGCCGGGGCAAAAAATATAACTACGGCTTTACGTGGAATCCGAACCACGTAGTGTTGGTCTGAATGTCAGATATAATTGACAAGCCTAATACTCAGTTCTCTTCCCTACACAACATCTGAACCTTGACTACTATCCAACATGGACACCCCAGACTTCTCTAGTAGTATTCCTATAAAAAATATTAAAGAAAAAACCACTTTCATAATCAACAGTAGAAAACTACTTAAGATTTATAATTCTGTTGACAGTTACAAGAGAAAATTTGTAAAATCAACTTCAAATATGTATCATAATTCATGTTTTATGAAGTATTTATTTTAGCGACAAACGAATATTTCCCACAGTCGATGGAATACAGTTATGTAATCGTCAGTAGATTAAACTACAATAATAGTAAATCAATTTAAAATTTGATTACCTTGATCACTTCATTAAATTGAATTAAAATTATTAGTGAATTACGAGATTATTAGTAGTAATATGATTAAATAATCATTATAATTTCTTTATTAACTATAAAATATAATTGCCTGGTAGTAAATAAGGTGTTTGTTAAATTTTTAAAATGTTCCCGTATGTTTTTATTTTATTGAATGAGTAGTAAATCTATGACTTAATAAATGTTCTTCAATATAAGGTTCAATGTCATGTCTTAATACTAAGACTATGTAGCAAATTGTGTCGTTGGGGCACTTATAAAATCCTAAAATTCATTTACGAATAACAATTGTACTAACAACTAATGTATTTTAAATATATATATATAAATTATAATATGATCAGACTCGATCAGGTTGAAAGTTAAAAGGTGAAATAACAAAGGCAATTAATTAAGTAATAATAGCAAAGTGTATTGAGCTTTGTATGAAATCCTTTAACAACATTTATCTTTTCCTCAAAAACTTAGTCTAAAATTACTGTCTCCAATAAGTAAAGTACTTCCGTAAGTAGACATATTTTCCAAAATATTTTTTATCTATGGCAAGGTATATTTTATCAAATTAATGGGCCAGTTAAAAATTAGCTGTAACTTGTCTGTTAGGACACTTTATTAACGCTCGTAAATACAGCTAATATATTAACAACGCTATATTAGATGTCAGACAACTTAATCATACAAAATATAGGCCTATTATATCCGAAAAATACGAAGCCAACAAAAAGTAACCTGTGACAGCAGCTTTAATTAATTCCACCAATATGACGCTCTGCGCGACGTCAGATGGCGCCGCTTCTATTTGCATAGTGTTTACTGGAAGGATTTCTTTTTTGAAAGAAACTTTATAACTTTTTTCATGAAAGCGGGTTTTTATTTCTTTCCATTCTTTCCCAAGTATATTATATGATTTAGAGCATAATTTCACTCAACAAAAAGTATTACAGCTTAAGTACAAAATTATGGTGATATTTGCACATTTTCTTATAATAATGTAATAAATTTGTGTTCTGACACTTTGACTTGTATCGGATTCCTACCAACACGTAATATGCAAACTAATAAACTATTTATACAAATTATGACACTCAGAGACATTCAAGTTTTATTACGTAATAACCAATTATTACTTCTAGACTTTCACACTTTATTGTTTTGAAAAACAGCAAAATCTTTAAATACATAGTAGTGATAAAAATAAATCTAATGATTTGCCGGTCTGTTGAAAAAGTATGTGCTCTGTTTATTATGAAACTATCATACTGACAAATTAAATGAAGCATAGTATGGAATATTTTTTATACAGACCTACTAATTGTAAAACAAATAGATCCGGAGTAAAAATATCGCATTTTTAAATACGCTAAACTCATAACTAAATATCTTTCGATTTATCTTTTCTCGTACGTCGTGTCTTACCTATGGATATGTCGCACCATTCACGGGTCAAGTCGTACCGTTGTCATGCTATAGTAAAAAAAGAAAAAGAAAAACCAGAGCATAACTTCAACAATTACTGTCCATATTGATACTGTTAAATCCGTTAATACTATACTAACATACAAAACTAACTGTCACCTCACATTCTTTCGATCACTAAAGCTAATGCGGTTTGCCAATACTGGTGGCTTAGTTTGCATTACATAAATATGGGGCTAAACTTGCGTCTGGACAAAAATATTAACTTTATCACCCCGAGCCGAGCGGCGAACCGAGCATCGCCTCGTAACATTTTGGCCGAACCACATCTCTGGGAAATACATCGACTACAGATTACGTGCTTTAGTTTATTTTTAAGTTCTGTGTTGTTTTATTGTGTTGTGAATAGATGTTCTACAGCTTCACAATTTCTACATGGCTGGTTCACACACATTAGCAGCGACTGCATGTAGGGATATATTCATTTAGAAATAATTAAGAAAAGGAAAGGAAATAGAGATGTTGATGGCAAGAATATTTTCTGCAAATAAGAAATAGTGGTACAGTATTACATTGACTGAAGTTTCAGTATGTAAGAGGTATATAGGCCCAACAATAATTTTACATGCATGTCACCAATAGAGATCTAAATTCCACAAGAGAGAGGTTTTTGTAACCCTCGATAAATACTATGTATCTTTTTCACTCCACTCCACTGAACTTATTACAATTAAATCACTTCATGCTAAAAGGGGTTTAGTCGGTGTGAACTAGTTTTGAGAAAATGAAAAAAAAACTCTCCCTACATCATAGTTTTTACTCAAGAGAAGGGACAGTGAAAAGTTGTTAACTGATCCCCTTTTAGCATAATCGGGCAAAAGTAGACATTAATAGTGTATACATCACCTTATATTGACTACAAAAAAAAAAAAAAAAGTAAAACAGTTAAATAATAAAACAATATGGATAAGAGAAGACAATGACGATTATTAGTTATTGTTTTCTGCTCCGTTTATAAATTCCTGCATACAATTGTTCATGTTATAATTTCATTACCACTATGCGTGTATGGGTGGGTGGGTGGGTCAATGCCACTATGCATGTAAGGGTAGGCGGGTGGGTCATTACCATTATGCGTGTATGGGTGGGCGGTGGGTCAATGCTTCTGTACGTCTATGGGTGGGTGGGTTGGTCAATGCTTCTGTACGTGTATGGGCGGGTGGGTCAATACCTCTGTAGGTCTATGGGTACATATCAGGTTGTGGGGGGCAATCTTTTCTCTTAAATGTCAATCTAGGAAAATCTAGACAAGGTTGTTAATACTTACCGCATAAAGTATTATTTAATCCCTGAATATATTAATTCACAGTGATATAATAACACAGTGATAATTACAAACAAAATGTTACATTGAATTGACAATCCATCTGGGTTTCAATAACATCAAAAATCTCATCTCACAACAGGGCCTTCATCATATAAGACAACTCTGACAGCACAATGGTCACCAAACATTAAAAGTGTCACCTGATAGACTGAAATTTTTCTTGGTTTAAACAACCTAGTTTAATGGTTTTTTTGTTTGGTAAATTCTTAAGAATATACGGAGAAAACCGAATAAATTGGTATTGAAGCAATCTAGAAGAGACATTCGTTGTTAATTTGTTTTTATATGTATCTGCATACAATATCCACAAAAGAGATGAAACTGTTATTGAAATAACGTAATATTTTATAAATATCATATAATTTCAGACTAGAAATGGAAAGAATAAAAAATTCTTTCATACCTCGAACATGAAAGAACAACAACAATTCAATAAATACAAATATTTAAATCACACAAGAGCACATATAACAAATGGATGAAAACGATTACAATTTCATCCATTGTAAATAAAGAAGTGACACATACAAATACACGATTAAATCTATTTACTTTCGTTTTTATAATTAACATATTTATTACCTAAGGAAGATACTGAATATCACACAACAGTTCATCTCAAGTGAACTGGTCCACACCGGGAACCACGCTCAACCATCCAATGCACGGGTCAATAGGTCCATACCAATAACCACGCTCAACCATCTACTGTACCGGTCAGTTGAAAGCCATCCTCCAACAATCAATCTACTGCACAGGACAATTGATCTACACTATGAACCACGCTCAACCATCTACTGCACGGGTCAATAGGTTCACACCGTGAACCACGTTCAACCATCTAAAGTACGGGTCAATAGGTTCACACCGTGAACCACGCTCAACCACCTACTGCACGGGTCAATAGGTCCCCACCGTGAACTACGCTCAACCATCTACTGTACGGGTCAATAGGTCCACACCGTGAACCACATTCGACCATCTACTGTACCAGTCTGTTGAAAGACATCCTCCAAGAATCAATCTACTGCACAGGACAATTGATCTGCACCTTGAACCACGCTCAACCATCTACTGCACGGGTCAATAGGTCCACACCGTGAACCACATTCAACCATCTACTGTACTGGTCAATAGGTCCACACCGTGAACAACGCTCAACCATATACTGCACGGGTCAATAGGTCCACACCATTAACCATGCTCAACCATGTACTGTACCGGTCAGTTGAAAGCCATCCTCCAACAATCAATCTACTGCACAGAACAATTGATCTGCACCATGAACCACGCTCAACCATCTACTGCATGGGTCAATAGGTCCACACCATGAACCACGCTCAACGATCTACTGCACGGGTTAATAGGTCTACACTGTGAACCACGCTCAACCATCTACTACACGGGTCAATAGGTCCACACCGTGAACTAGGCTCAACCATCTACTGCACGGGTCAATAGGTCAACACCGTGAACCACATTCGTCCATCTACTGTACCGGTCTGTTGAAAGCTATCCTCCAACAATCAATCTACTGCACAGGACAATTGATCCACACCATGAACTATGCTCAACCATCTACTGTACGGGTCAATAAGTCCACATCGTGAACCACGATCAACCATCTACTGCACGGGACAATTGTTCAATACCGAAAGCCACGCTCAACTGTCTACTGCACGGGTCAATAGGTCCGTACTGTGAACCACGCTCAACCATCTACTGCACGGGACAATTGTTCAATAACGAAAGCCACGCTCCAACCATCTACTTTACTGGTTTAGTTGGGTATTGAGGATATTGGTGTCTACGACTACATGAATTGGTATAATACATTCCAACCATGTTAAAAATAAATTAATAAAAATGTACACCCTTGTTTGTAACATTGTATAAGAGAAATATAAATATGTACATTTTTAGTTTGTTGTGTAACTAAAATAAAAATCAAAGTTAACATCTCTTAGAAAGTTATAAACGTATATTAATTTAGATATTTTTATGTGCAAATGAGTGGTTATCAACAGTAGAACTTACTAATGGTTTTTATTCAAATCAGTTTTATTGCTGAAACAGTTGAACCTAATTTTGTTGATGATCTTCATTCATTTTTTGAAAAACATGCAATTGATTAAAAAGGGTGTTTTAGATGAGTTTATTATTGTAAAGAAAGTTCAATTATATTTAAATATAACTTATTGCGTGTTGTTTATACCTCAAAATTATTTGCTTTGAAAATTAATAATATCATTGAGTCAAATGCCTAATTTTAAATATAAAACTCATAAACCATATGAAACGATGAGCCCGAAGAAATTTGATAAAACTTTTATTTTAAAAATCAAAATCTCGTTGTTAGCATATTATATTAGAAAAACTGTAATTTGTATGATAATTTTACAGGTACAATAATATAACCTAAAACGTCTAATATTTACTAGGAGCTATATTTTATCTTGTTAAAAAAATTCAACACACATCAAGTGTATTTACACTCTTTGTATTCCATAAATAATTGGATTTTTAGGCAGAACACAAATGATGCATTTCTGAAAAGGAGGATATTTAGCAAGCACATGATTCAAATATCATTTGGCAAATCACAGGTATTACGTTAAGCAGTCTGGCCCTGTACGTGTTGGGTAAGCAAAACTTCAAATGTCATTATTGACTATTTTAAATTAAAAAACTCAAGGAGCGACTTACGGTCCCCTATATTGGACTTTCATTAAACATATAACACCCACTAAACCTCATTCTAATAATAAAGATGAACCGTACAGTTGAAGTAGAGAAGCCTGTTTTAGCCCCCTACCGGCTGATTCATGCGAACTAAGTAGCCATGCTATGAACTATTTGCTCCAAATTACTATCCTCGTAACTTATTTAGACTCCTCTATGTTTAAAGACTTCCCTAAAATATACTGATTACAGAACTGAATCTCTTTATAACCAAACCAAAACCACCTTCCACTGCTTATGAGCACTGGCCATGTCTTAATTTTCGTTCTGCTGGCCAACATTTCTTTTTGTGTTATAAAACTGTGGCAACTGTTATGTTTGTGATATAAAAAAAAAAAAAAAAAAAAGACATTACTTAACTAAGGACGACCATTACCAAGTGGCGCAACAATCATTCTTAGGCAAACTGCTATCATTATAACTTGAAACATTTAAGACAGTTTATACCACTGATATATAAAAAATACAAAAACATATTACTTAACCAATACTATCTTTATCTAAGGGCTCGACGATCGTTACCTGGTACCTATACATTGTCATTACGATTACTGCAATACTAAGGCGCCAAACTATTAATTGCTTGAAGAGTGATACAACAATAAGGAAAACATATTACTTAACTAATACTATCTTTATGTAATGGCTCGATGATCGTTACCTGGTACCTATATCATTGTCATTACAATTACTGCAATACTAAGGCGCTAAACCATTAATTGCTTGAAGAGTTTTACAACGATAAAGAAAACATATTACTTAACTAATACTATCTTTATCTAATGGCTCGATGATCATTACCTGGTACCTATATCATTGTCATTACAATTACTGCAATACTAAGGCGATAAACTATTAATTGCTTAAAGAGTGATACAACAATAAGGAAAACATATTACTTAACTAATACTATCTTTATCTAATGGCTCGATGATCATTACCTGGTACCTATATCATTGTCATTACAATTACTGCAATACTAAGGCGCTAAACCATTAATTGCTTAAAGAGTGATACAACAACAAGGAAAACATATTACTTAACTAATACTATCTTTATCTAATGGCTCGATGATCATTACCTGGTACCTATATCATTGTCATTACAATTACTGCAATACTAAGGCGCTAAACCATTAATTGCTTGAAGAGTTTTACAACGATAAAGAAAACATATTTCTTTACTAGGGATGGGATAGGTCAAAAGGAAGGTGCATACGAAATTTCATAAAAACTGATCCAGTCGTTTGGTCTCCAACGAACTGCACATACGGACAGGCACAAATATATTTGTTGGGTTTTTGAACACTTTTTTGGGTTCAGGGGGCCTTAAAATGGATTTTTAGACCAACTTGTAAAAACATTTTTTTTTTTACGATCACAATACTTTCTCTATGCTAACGCATATGGGAGAAAGTAAAATCATTGTAAACATCATTATCATAGTAAACATAACACGACTTCTTTATATACATTACTACAATACTACATTCGAGTGCGTGAGACAGTCACTTCTCATCAGAACTAAAAATCAATTTACATCTTAACACAAAAAACGACGTACGTCTTTAGTGGCTCACCTTACAAACGTCGTGACAGGACGACAATAATTAAGTATTGACAATCCCACCTAACCAACTCGCCCGCCCCAACACGTACAGTGGTAGTGACCCACTCGCCCGGCCCTACACGTACAGTGGTACTGACCCACCCGCTCGCCCCTACACGTACAGTGATATTGACCCACCCGCCCACCCCTACACGTAGAGTGGTACTGACCCACCCCCACACGTACAGTGGTACTGACCCACCCGCCCACCCCTACACGTACAGTGGTACTGACCCACCCGCTCGCCCCTACACGTACAGTGAAACTGACCCACCCGCCCACCCCTACACGTACAGTGATACTGACCCACCCGCCCACCCCTACACATACAGTGATACTGACCCACCCGCTCGCCCCTACACGTACAGTGATACTGACCAACCCGCCCACCCCTACACGTACAGTGGTACTGACCCACCCGCCCACCCATACACGTACAGTGGTACTGACCCACCCGCCCACCCCTACACGTACAGTGGTACTGACCCACCCGCCCGCCCCAACACGTACAGTGGTAGTGACCCACTCGCCCGGCCCTACACGTACAGTGGTACTGACCCACCCGCCCACCCCTACACGTACAGTGGTACTGACCCACCCGCCCACCCCTACACGTACAGTGATACTGACCCAGCCGCCCACCCCTACACGTAGAGTAGTATTGACCCACTCGCCCATCCCTACACGTACAGTGATACTGACCCGTCCGCCCACCCCTGCACGTACAGTGGTACTGACCCACCCGCCCAACTCTACACGTACAGTGGTACTGACCCACCCGCCCACCCCTACACGTACAGTGATACTAACCCACCCGCCCACCCCTACACGTACAGTGGTACTGACCCACCCGCTCGCCCCTACACGTACAGTGATACTGACCCACCCGCCCACCCCTACACGTAGAGTGGTACTGACCCACCCGCTCACCCCTACACGTACAGTGATACTGACCCAGCCGCCCACCCCTACACGTAGAGTGGTACTGACCCACCCGCCCACCCCTACACGTACAGTGATACTGAACCACCCGCCCACCCCTACACGTAGAGTGGTACTGACCCACCTGCCCACCCCTACACGTAGAGTGATACTGACCCACCCACCCCTACACGTAGAGTGTACTGACCCACCCGCCCACCCCTACACGTACAGTGGTACTGACCCACCCGCCCACCCCTACACGTAGAGTTATACTGACCCACCCGCCCACCCCTACACGTACAGTGGTACTGACCCACCCGCCCACCCCTACACGTACAGTGGTACTGACCCACGCGCCCGCCCCAACACGTACAGTGGTAGTGACCCACTTGCCCGGCCCTACACGTACAGTGGTACTGACCCACCCGCCCACCCCTACACGTACAGTGATACTGACCCACCCGCCCACCCCTACACGTACAGTGATACTGACCCACCCGCCCACCCCTACACGTAGAGTGGTACTGACCCACCCGTCCATCCCTACACGTGCAGGAATACTGACCCACCCGCCCACCTCTACTCGTAGAGTGATACTGACCCACCCGCCCACCCCTACACGTAGAGTGGTACTGACCCACTCGCCCACCCCTACACGTACATTAACCACCCCTTTATGAAAAATGGTAGAATAGGGAAGGTTTTAATATAATGCCTAACAGGTTTGATTACTATTTATAAAACTAATTTTAATGCAATACGCTAATAAGCTAATATTGGTACGCTTTTTGATATTTACAAATATAAAAGTAAATTTATAAAAAATAGTCAGCACTTTATATTTTATAAAACAAGACAAAATTTAACATCTTTTACTAATCTTCGAACATAACATTTTTAATATTTTGCTTATTTCCAAGGCATGGTTCCCCTTTAAAAAAATTAGTTTAATTTAATTTTTTTACTATTTTAATATAACAAATATATACTTTTTTTAAAGGTTAAAACATAATACTAAAATACTAAAATTTCTGTGCTATTTTTTGATAAAAATTATGTATACATTTATAGTATTTGAATAGTTTACAGATTTTTAGTGATTGTTTTCAAAATACGTTTGCGCCACAGTGAAAAATCACTTGCCACTACAGAAATGTTAAACGCTACTTCTAGGGTTGGAAAAAATGAAAAAAATTATAAACCTTCTCAGAACATCCATACATTGTTTAGTTAATTAATATAAAAAACCTTTATATTCATACCATTTGTCCATAGCCTTTTAATTTTAGTTTAGACTAAGATTATCTTTTATTGCACGTGCCATGCATGGTAGTTTTAAAACTGTTATATGGACGTAGCTTATTGCTGCAACATCGCTAATGGTCAAATAAAATAATTGAATCATATAGTGTTAAGATTCACAGTGTTTTTTCTCCTTTTAATTTTATATATAAAAGATAATTTACTTAATCAAGATTTTTACAGTTTTAATGATATATATAGTTTTGAAGCCACTATTTAATTCGTTTTAGGATTCAGATTCTTTGATACATCTGGTGGTATTTTAAACTATTTTCATAAAACAAAGTCGTTCAGACAAAGTAGTGTTCATATAGGGATTGAAGTACAAAACTGACATTAAATACACATATTATTTTACAATACACAGTGATGACTTATTTTAAACATATAGTGTCAATATCAACCATGGAAATGTTTTACACCCAATCAAAACTTTCCAATACACTGGCCCTAAATCATTACTAAAGGTCGAAGTCAGCTGTTCTCAGAGCAACCCTAAGTGCCATTGTTTATAACCAGCAAGCTCCCGCCCTCCGAGCACACTATTTTATCTTACATTGATTTTCAAAATATGTCAGTATAATTATTTTTAAGTATAACGTTATGATAAAAAATGTCTGAATAATAAATATATTACTCTTCTTCGTAAATAATTTTTCAATTATTGGTTGATTTTATGGCAATTTGTTTTTAAAATGGATACTTGCAATTTCTATTCATATTTCAAATGTGCAGCTAGTATTAGGAAGATGATAAGAATAATAATTTTTCAAAAAAATCAACAAGCCTCGAACATTGTTGAAGATTTTTCACTAAAACCAACCTGTAAAATAAATGCTTTCAAACTTTATCAACTCAAGTGTTTTCCAAATATACTAGCATGGAGGATTATTCAATAATAAAATAAGGAGTTTTCTATCCATTTAAAAACATTTTAATAATTTCAAATGTTGATATAAAGGAAGCCTTTATCACCAAAAACAATCGACAAGAAAATATCATGACTTTCTAAAAGTTTAGACACTTTTTTTTATTAAAATGTGTGTTTTTATCTACTAAAATGGAGAGCTAGGTATAGAACCTCTTAAATTTATAAATTTATTTGATTTAATAATGTGTAGTAAAAAAGTAAAGGGATCACTACAAAATTTTGAATGTTTTGTGTTAATTTGCTTAAAATGTTAATGAAAAATGAATAAATGCATTTATTTCTCAATAATACATTCTAGTCTTACATTAATGTATCTTACATTATGTAGAAATAATAAAAAAAATAGAACTGGCCACTTTATCCAGTAGTGTAGCCAGTTGCAAAAAACTGCAATTTTAAAAATTAACAGAGTCTAGCATTATAATAATGTACTTAATATAACGCCAACTGTAAAATTTTTAGGTTAGTAAGAAAATGCAAATAATAATAATAATTAATTAGAGTTAAATAAATAAATGAAGTTGAGATGAGAATATAATATAAATAAATTATCGTACAACAATTATTACAAAAAGAAAAAATGTACTTATTCTAAGATAGTGTTTAGGTATTCCACATTTTACTGAGAAGAATTTCTAGTAATTATTTCTTTACAACAAATTTTGAGATTTTTAATATTCTTAATTTGAATTGTTATTCTATTTAAATATTTTGGTATTGAAAAGAATGTTTAAAATGAACTTTATTTACTCTCGGTAATTTAAAGCCGTTAATAACAAGATTTCTTGTATCGTGACAATGATTTTGCATTATGTCTCTTCTATTTACACTCCTTATAAAATACAATCTCAGAACTTCAAAAACAAAAGTTAAATATAATCCTAACGGTAAGTAAATATTTAATATCGTGTAGATTGAGACTATTTCTGTTACTAATAATTAATACCAATCCTTGGCACTAACCAATCCCAACTGTTTCCCAAGATACCAAGGGAACTGAAAGTGTCACAGCCAGATAAGTGGCTTTGACATGGCTAACATAGCAAAGTCCACAGTTATTTCCTCAGGAAGTGGTTTGCGTCACACTTACATTAGTTAAACAGTTGGTACGTTATATTTAAAGTAAATATTAAATGTTTTAACATTATATTTTTAAAAGCATATAAAAACAAAATCTTTTACTCTAACACCATAGCGTTAATATTCATATAGCTTCCATAACATATGGATTGACTGTTTGCATACATATTTATTGGTCCATTTGTTATCTTAATAATAGAAAGTAAATAAAATATAAATGAAAAATAGCCATAACATTTATATTTACACAAAAAGGAATAATCACGAATTGATATAGGCAGTTATATATATGGTTTTATAAGATAGGGGCTGAACGTTAGTGAGAATACAATCAAAATACATTTAACTATGGGATATAAATTGAGGATTTATTAACTAAGAAAGGCTGTTGCTTTAGGTTTCTTATCTTTCAAATGTACTGTAAGTGCTAAGTACAAACTGGTTCGTAATTTACTCAAAATTGGTGTACATTGATATTTTTGAACTTGTCAAATACTCGAATATAGGGTTCTAAAAACCTATGGAGGGTTATAGTGAGTGGGTTTACAAAAAAGGGTTTATTCGGCTGTAAAATCTCCGTATGTACAAAGTAAGTAAATAATAATTAACTTTATATTTGGAACAATTTGTATAGTGAAAACAAATACGCACTACGCATTAAAATATATATTTTGCACGTATTGTATTATGCGAATACGCAAGGCAGGTAAAGCAAAATTAGCCTCTGACGACTTTCATTTCCGGTCCCCTAAAATTAAAACAAACATCTCTCCAGTTTACTTAAAAGCAAGGTCTGTTGGGAGTAATTTCTTTTAAGGCAAACTCACGGAGTTTAATAAACCACAGTCTATGTAATTTTGAAATAAAACAGACAAAGAATTGCTCTTTTTATGCTAATAACCCCAGGGATTTAGCAATAAAACAGCCTACAAAATAATATATTTGACTTTTTTTCATTATTTTTAGTATTATTCATTTTAGCAATCTTTATTTGATTACAAATTTTATTTCAACAATATTTCTAACTAGTATCACACAATTCAACACATTTATTCTCAATTAAATCAATTTTACATCATATAAATCTCCCTTTTCTGCAACTTGTCCTTCGTTTCGTGTCAAAGGAATGTTTATATAGAACAAAAACGGTGTTCAAAGCGCATTTGATGTGATTATATTTTAGCTTTCAATAAAATTAATAGCCTAGCTATTCAAAGAAAAAATTATACGTATCATGACAATCGCAGTTTTCCTATTGAAATATAAAAACCACTTAATTATGTGGTATATATATATATATATATATATATATATATAAAGTTTATACAATCATTTAGTACCTATAAATAACTAGTTTTATGATATCATTGAAATTGGACATTTAAGTCCAATACGTTATTAATTAATTTATTAAAGCAGTTATGTGTCTTTACAACTAGCAATAAATTATGCGTAAATGTATGTACCTAATAATGCATAATAAATATAGCTGCACTTTATTCTATATATTAAAACACCCAATTTTAAACAATTTCCTATATTCTTTTCAAAGTGAAACTAGATTACCAACAAAATATACTTCAACTGTCTCAGAATGACTGGTACAATAAATACCAGTAACGAGCTCGATCCTCTCCAAATAAATATTACTTTTCTTACGTACACAAGAGTGTTTTACAAAGAAATATTGTTGACATGTTTAATTTTGTAGTAGTTTTTTGTTAAATAATTTAACAATTCATTTTAAGTATATTACAAGACAGATAATTTTCCATTAGTTGAAATTTAAAGGACATACTAACTTGTTTGTGGATTGATTATACAGCAATATTACGTGGTAATGATGTAGGCATTGTAGAAATGATAAAAAACATTCAACACGTAGCAATAATACAAAATTTAGTCAAAATGAACCACAAACAGATCCGTTTGTATCTCTAAAAACAATGTTAATGTTTAGCCAAATGGCAAATAAATTATGTATCTCGTCAAGAATAATACTATTAAAAATACTGTTACGGTCCAACAGGGTCCTAAATAAATAAGGCGATTTCACTTCTGGCTACTAATTGTTACTTTTATTTACAAATTCTAAATCACACTAAGAAATATTAATAAACTTAAATTAATACATAGATACTATTTCGACTCTTAAATTGATTAGTAATAGTGGCAAAAATGGCACTCTCACTAGACTGCCACTGTTACTAGACTGCCACTGTCACTGTCCATAGACTGCCTATGTCACTCCCTAGACTGCCACTGTCACTAGACTGCCACTGTCACTAGACCGCCACTGTCACTAGACCGCCACTGTCACTAGACCGCCACTGTCACTAGACTGCCACTGTCACTAGACTGCCACTGTTACATCCACTAGGGCTGACTCTGTTACTCACTGACTCTTAACTGGCTGTTATTGACTCTCACTAACTCTTCACACACTGACTCTTGACTTGACCGACTGTTAGGTCGGCCGTAGGGTGTCTTTATATGACCAGAGGTGGAAGGCCAGAAGAATCTTGAACTGGCGATGGTGAACCTGTAGAAGTATCTAGAAGTTCTGGATTCCAAAGGAAGGGTCCCGATTCACGTACATACGTCTGATCTGTCATTCCTGTTCTTCCTGGAAGACCTGGATTGGCCCTGCGAGATGCCCCCTGCAGGGATAGTGGTGCGGTGGAACTGCTCAAGGTCCTTCTCATAATTCAAGAACTACCCTAACTAATTGGTCGACATGCGCATGTAGTTAAGTCAAGGATAGTGTCGATATGCGCAGCTTTGTTTAAAGCAGGTAGGTGGAAGCCTAGCCTTACAAATCGTATCGTATATCAAAAACGTAAAGTAAAAGTGTATAACTGAATATTTTATAACTTGAATTTTGAACAATTTCTTGCATGAAACTCATGAAATATTCTCAAATCAAATTTATAGATATATATATATATATATATATATATATATATATATATATATATATATATATATATATATATATGTGAGTGTGTTTTATTTGGAGGCTTTTATTTATTAAGTGTAAGTATTATTATGTCCCTCCTGTCAAAAGTCCGTACTAGTTAATTACTTCAATTTTCGATTGCAGCCAATTATATATTATAATATGCAATATTTTAGAACGTACCCATAACGTTTGCAAATTTTTTTCTACTTATACAAATTAATTAGTTCCATCGATTCTTATATATAAAATTGCTGACTAGGTTAAATATTTTCATTAATTTTATGCGACCTTTTTTTATATAATTTTATATAATTGGGTCTTCAGATATATTAGAGGAGCAGTTAATTGTTCAGCAATGGACGTTGTATTTATATATAATAACATGTCTACTCTTCATACAGGTTTGTTTTAGTTTTCACTTTGTTTGAATTATTTTCCTTAGTTACTTTGTTTTTTTATTACTGTATTTTATTTATATATTCTTATTACATTATTAGTCTATTAAAATTGTATTTTGGTTTAGATATTGTATGAGTTTTAATTTAAATATAAATATTGTATGTTCTATATTTAAAAATAATTTGTTTATTGAATGAAGGTTTGAATGTATTGAATTATTCTATTGAACTTACAATAATGATATTATTATTTTGGCATACTGTATTTATTGGCATTCAATATGCTCTCTTTTAATCAAGGTGTCCGGACACTGGGCATTATATATTTTCTACACATATAATCAAAAAGTAATATTATAATGAACTAATTTTAACAATTACTAATTTTTATACTCACAATCAGGCTACAATTTTTTATTTTAACAATTTCAATTTCACTAAACACTCAAATTACTACATCTCATACTTCACATATTGTATTTGATGTCTTAGACTTCACATTGTTACATTTTGACATAGTTTTAAAATTGAGAAGAGACTATATCTACTGAAAAGATGATTTCATGAATAGTGGCCGAATCATGAAATAAAAATAAAAAAACAATATTCAACTCTTCAATCTAGTTGCCAAAAATCATGTAATACCTCACTCCCTATATTACAATGTGATTTTTCAATAACTATATCAGGAATGTCTAGAGAATATGATAACTAAAGTAGTGTACCGTATCATGTTTTTTATTAAAGTTGTTAGTATCTAATATGCCTTAAAAACAGTAAATATACTAAAATACAGGCTTAAGCTTACGTACATATTATATTTTTTAATTGGACGTAAAAACCTTAACATTGATCACCTATTCTTAAATAATGTAACTAAATATCAAGCAAGTGTCTTGATAACATAACAAATAAATATATGTTTGTTGGAAGCTAATTTAACCAGATAGTATTATAGCCGGCTGGATGAAAGCATACATTAATGGAATTAACAACATTTGTCATCTTCTTTGTCTTACCGTGTGAAAAGCAACATTGTGTGTTCATAGGGACTGTATTTATATAAAATGTTTACTTATAAAATAGTGAACGGCTTGAGGGTGACTTCTAATCCACCAAGTGGCTGGACGGACCCAACTCAGGTAGCCCGTGGGATTTACCTACACAGTTCGACCAAAGCCCCAGGTGCCCATAAACAATCCGTTGACTAATTTCTTGACCACCTGCGCATTTCAACCCTGTCCTAAGGATGGGGAACAATGACCTCGGTGGTGCCGATGGTGGCTGCAATAATCTATAACAATACTATTAAAACAAAAACTAATTAGTATTTAGATTCGAAAAGTGCCATAAAAAATAGGCAATATATCTTTATTGACTATATATAGCCTCCTTTTATAGCACTTTACAAATCCAGTATTAATTAGTTTTTGTTTGAATATTATTTTATACACATACATGAGTTTCGTATCACGACGTTGCTATTCTTGTTTGTCCATAGGATTGGTTTGTTTTAGAGTGCCTCATTGTTTGTTGTAATATTCCTGTGTTGTGTCTTAACGTTTATCCCTCCTGTATCACATTAGTTTATTTTTTGATAACTAATACGCATCAGCGTTTGTCTTCTTTCTATCGAGCTTTTATTAATTTGTTTTGTATATTAATTTATTTTACCGTCATTACTTACCTGTAAAGAAATATTTATTTTGTTTTTGTCAATTAAATATATTTGGGAAGCTTTAGTATATGGTAAACACTGAACATAAAATAGATATAGTTTCATTTATTGATATTTGTTTTGAGTTTAATTTGATTAGTGCATATTTGAATAGTAAACTACGTGAAAAGAAGTTTATTGTAAGTATTAGAAGAAGGTTTTTTTGTGTTAGTGGAATTATTTTATCTTTTTGCATTCTTTTAAATATTATGGATATGATTGAAAGACTAGGGTTTCCTCTTTAATCACAAATAACACTTCAATCGGTAATAAATATTAAATAAAATTGAACTTTTAGTTATATTTTAATAATACATATTAAAAAATAATTATATATTTGACTTGTGTCTGGATAATTTAAGGATTTTATTAATAATCAGAAATAATACTAATTATTATCAGTTATGTATTACAAATAATAGAAACAGTTAAATTTTAAACATTTCAGAGAAGATTTAAAACAATTGAATATGTTTTACCTCCTTAAAATATATAAGTGAAAACATTTTAATTTGATAAAAATATTGCCATTGCATGTTATTTCAATGTCTTGTCCGTAATTCAGTAAATAACATTGAATGGTTTCATATCTATTGCAATGACGATTAGTACTTTCTGTTACATCATGTTTAATTACAAAGTGATCAGTAGTACATATTTTACTGTCTAAGATACAAAATTAATACTTAATTTGAGGAAGAAAGTATACTGTTTTGGGTTTCTACTTAGTATACAAATTACATCATACAAAAATATTGATATATAAAATATAAAAATGAACTGTAGTTGGTTGTATGTTTTTAACAATTGATAATAAATGTCTAATCGTTATTACAAGTTCATCTATTACAACTAATATTATTAATACGAATTTTATAAACATGTGTTGCATTATTTTTAAGAACTAATGTGTGCTTAGACCTTACAAATATAGATATTTGTTTTCGAAGTGATTGTTGTTCACCTAACGGCTTATTAATAAATCACTCCAAACACAATAAATAAGATTTTCTTTTCAACGAGGCCAGTGATAACATTTTTCGGCGTTGCTATTGAATAAAAGTTAAATTAGGAATTTAGAAAGAGTAGCAAAGAAAATGTACAGAGGAATGTCTATCGTTCGACGGTTAAGGGTGGGGTTTCAACTCATATACTACACCAAATTTACTACGCCCATGTTCACAGCCACATTTTTTACTGTACAATTGTATGGGGTTACCACTCTTCTGCTTATCGAATATTTGATCTACAAAAACTGTCCATTAAAATTATAATTCAGGATTAATATAATGAGCACTCTATATATATACGTATATTCTACAATATCTTCTTCGCGTAAATTTATTTCAAATACTGATAAGTAACTAAAGCAATCTGAAGTGTATATTTACGAAACAAGAGTGCCCTTTTTTGTAAAAAGTTTTTGCAAGCACAGTAAACATTTTGCAAGTTTTTATGGTAGCAGCCTGGAATATTTTTATTTCTTATCATAATATGTAAAACAGCTTCCTTTTGTTCAATTTGTTCTAAAGAACAATTAATGATGACAATTTTTGTTTTCCGATGAAAGTTTTTCAATATTAATTTTATAAAGTAGTTGAACTGATTGCTGGTAGTAGAAACATAATATTACTTTAACAATAGCATGACATGTGCATAGTAATGTAATATTGTAAGTGTATTTTATGGTCGATGTTTGTCCATACATAACGTGATAGGGATATAAAAATGTTTGAATAAAGAGTTAGTACTTCAATAAGTTCTAAACTAGAAATAAACATTTTGATCACTACCATCAATCATTTGTATCCAAACAGTGATGATACAGAAATAAGTAATGTTTTTTGAAATCTGAATACTATTAAGTGCTTATATCTTTGGTTTTAATTTTTTTGAAACAAACTGTTATAAAGGTCGGATCTGTTCCGTTAATTCAATACCAATGGATAAATATTCTATTGCTCTAAAATCTGTTTCCCAATCATGTTTACGTCCACTATGGTATTCCTTATCCGCTAGGAATATGATATCACTGCCCTTATCGTGTCTCTTTCCAATAATGAACATACGAAGTGCTCATTCGGCGGTAAGTCATTTTGGATTTACCAGTTTGTGATAAACTTTAGTAGCTACCTAACCTAACCTAACCATAATTGCTGTAAAAGAAGTAATTTTAGTGAAGTAACGGGGAAAATATTGGTAGTGGATTAACGGAACAGGTCCTTATGGTCTTTTACTTAAATCGCATAATTTAGTTAACATGGTGTGTTTGGATATTTAATTATATTGCTTGGCAACGTTATCTTGAAGTTAAGAAACAGCAAACATTATACCTTGGTTTTAAGTACCTGTTATCAATAAGTACTTCTATCCTGTGAACACATTACGTCCTCTCTCTCAACGCATTTGTTCACGTTCAGACCGACAAAATGATAAATGTTATTTTTATCATTTGATTAATAACTATAAGCAAATATGACTTCTGTCATCTGTTTTCGAAATCTAAATCGTATCTCATAAACAATCCGAATTAACTAGTATACATTATATAGTGAGATGTTCAACATACTGGTAACCAACTGCATTGAAACTTTTGTCATTTTTTATAGATAATATGCTAATGGAAATTTAAACATTAGCGAAATAACTGTAATTACTTTCTAATCATTCATTTTCTTTAAATGTTTTTAATTTATATTTTATATCATGTTTAATTTGATTAATTGTTTTAGTAGTTATTTAATTTACTATAGTACTTTTTTTATTGTAGATAAATTTGCACTCTACTTTATAATTACAAATATATATAGTTTTCATTTGCCATGTCAAACGGTTGTTTCTACGTAAGATCTGTTATATTTGCAAAAGTACAAATGAGCCTATCCAACACAAATATCTATCGTTATTGTATATTTCACAAGTCAAGACTAGTAATATTGAAAAAAAAATATTTTTACACAACTACCCCTTATTCTTAATTCATTTTATTACATGGATAGTTAATACTTTTAGTTTCAGCTATTATGCCATCTTCAGAGTAGAGTAATCTAATATAAAACAATAAATTAACAACTACGAATTGAAAATATTTGTAAAAAACATATGATTAATATAGGAGTCAGATTCGTTGTTGTAACTTATGATTTATATATTTATTGGTTAAAAATTCGTTATATCCTACACTCTGAAGATGCCCCGATAACCAAACATAATCAGTAATTTACCTAAAGAATTAATATAGAGTGCTTGTCTGGCACTATTACTTCTTTTACTAATTTAATAATGAACTAAAAAGTAGTAGTAAGGAATTCATTAGTATATAAATAACCAACAATAAAATATATCACTCGCTATTCATTTCTTTTTTAAATACACTCTTGGGTTGTCAATAGTTTTTAAATTATGAACTGGCCCAATGTTAAGTTAAATTTTCATTCAGTTTGTATCGTTACATTTACTCATCATAAACCACTTAGGTAATAACAATATATATTGAAAGAAAAACATTAGATCATAGCATATATAAACATTATTAAATCAAGTAAGACTCTTTATATTTGTGAGGTGTATTTACTCTGATAAGTGATAATTAAAGTGTAAATGATGAATCAAACATTCTCTTTTACGTAATTAGTAGCCTATAATTGTAAAGATTTAAATAATAAGAAAATATACGAATTTATTGTTTACAGCAAATCCATCATGAAACATGAGAAATAAAGTAACTAGATATAAATGTGTATCTGTATGTTATGTAATTAAAGTCAGTAGTATCATGGTTGAGCAACGATAGGTTGGGAATGGTTTACAATTATTACAGTACATTACACTTACTAACACACAGTGTCATATTTTATATATATGTGTTTGGTTATCAGTGATTAAAAATATTTACTGCACAACATAATAAATATAGCCATATAAAACCAAGTAATATCACAAGCATTAATGTAATGGTTACTCTGGAAGCCAGTATCTTCTTAAACAACGTTAAAAGCTCCTCCTTTACTGGCGCTATTAATATTTAATATCCCTTCTCTTCTAACAGCTTAGCACATGGTTTATTAATGTTTTATCTATATAAATAAATAGATGTCTTCTGTCTTCTATATCATGTAAATAAGTCATAGTATGATGAATTTATGACGGTCCCTAGCCATTTCAATGTAGCTTATTATAAATTGCCTAAATTTATTTTATTTTTCTCGAACTAATTTCAGCTTATGGTTGTTATATTGGAAAACTGAATTAGAAGTTTGTACAGACACTGATTATTTTTCTCCAACAAGATAAGAAGTTTTCCTCAACACTGTTTTTATTCCCTATTCCAATTTAAACTTCTAGCATTTTCAAAAATTACTAGACAAGTCTGAGAACTGCTAAGTGTTTCAGCGTTATTTTTCTAAATTGTTTTGTTTACTTCCAATGATGATAAAATTATAAAACATACAAAAAACTGTTTACTAAGAAAACCTCTGAGTCATAAAAATAATAGGTTGAAATTATTATTTTAAATAATCAATTATATAAATCTAAAAAAACAAGCAAGAACTTTGAAAACTATTGATAGCCACGCATGTTATTAGCGTAATTAATTTATACTTTGCTAGGAATTTCAGTAGAGTACCATTGGTTAATTTAGCTGCTTTTATTACAAGTTTATTCTAATTTAATAAAGATCGATATTACTAAGTAAAAAAGGCCTTTGTTATAATCGTAGAGCTTACAATTTACAATTAGCAATATTTACAGAAACTGCAAAGGATGACAAAATGTTGGTGGTCGGCTGTCCGCTATGTTTAACGCTAACCCCACAATTTACCATTCACGAGAGCCTGTTTAATGGAGCTTATATGTTGCCGTTTATCCTTCTTAATCAAGGGCCACTTTTAAATTCACCATACTCATGAGTATTTTTCATATGACATAAGATGAAAAGAACATAATGACATGTATTTATTATATTTGCATTTGTATGTATTTATTGTTTGTAGAAATGCGTCAGTTAAATTTTAGTATATGATGTATATACTAAAAAACAATCATTATAAAAAATAAAAAAAAAATAAATAAAAAAATAACAAAAAATACAAAAAAAATGGTATTGTACAAGATACCTCTACTAAGGGTATAGAGCCGGATACATCAAAAGACAAAGCTTAAGGACATCAACGCAGGCAAAAAATTATTTAACTAAATCTTGAGATGGAAAGTTTGGTATAAGGTGGATTGATACAATTTTGGCATAAGATCATAATAGTTTTCTATACTAATTATAATAAAATACGAAGATATTAATAAAACTACTTTCAATCTCTAGTAAAGTTCAACAAAGAAGAAGAAGATTAAGCCTTCATTAGTAAAGGGATGTACACCAGATATGATTGGGAGCCTTCATTGTTCCTGACGTAAGTCTGATGAAAAATAAATTATAAATAATCGAAGATTATATAAGATCAAACATGTGTGTTTTTTTTCTAGGAGCCGTATCACCTTTCTAACAATTATTTGTTACATTAATTTTAGAAAAAATTTAATAATAGAAAAAGTACTTGCAATATGAAAGTAGTTCGAACTCTATAAATTGTTGGCTTTGTTTCATTGTGTGCAACCTTTTTATTAGCTTGTCTAGTTTTATTCACGTCGTTAGTTTTGTCCTTTAGCTGTTTGTTCACACCAAAACCTTTTTAGTTTTCTTGTTTTTTAAATGCCGCTCTTCAAGTGAAAAGTCAGTATATGATACCAGAAGTCAGAATTTAGTAGTAATAAACAAATAAATTTTAAAAATCAATATAACTATTTGTTATTTTGTTGTTTTACAGATTCCAGGAAAAGAATAGTAATCAAACAAAAGGACCAAAATCCTATTAAATAATTATAGAACAGAATAATTCAAAAGACTGTAAAATAATGATATGAAGTAAAATATATTAGATTTTTATATGATTTGAAATGTTAAGAAGAAATAAAACTTCTATCATACTTCCATATGGTAAAAGTTAAAAGTTTGTTTTATTCCCTTATTTTAGTAAAAGTTTTAGTTTTGTTTTGATTTCAAATAAAGTATTTTGACAAGAAGTTACTTTGAGATTAAATTTGTATTTTGTTGAACGAGTGTTATTTTATTCGGTTTTCAATTAAAGTTTACTAAAGAAGATGTCTTGGAAGATTTTTATTTGTTCCTGTGTTTGGTAAAAGATAAATAAAAATCAATTTGTGGCTATTTATTTTTGTTTTTGGAGAATAAGTTACTCATGAACGTGATTACAGTATATAAAGAGTGAGTAAAATGATGAAAGTTGTAGCTCTGGATAGGTGGTTACAGTATTTGAAAAGTCGTATCCCAAGATTGGACACCCCTTTCACTAATTGTAATCAGGTTGAGTAGTGGTACCGACAGTAGAAACGAGTGAATCGTGTGCAACTGTATCCACACTATCTGAGTGGCTTTGTGCCGCCCAATGTGATATTCCAAGACTTAAACACTCTTGACTACTAGCTTTGTATTCGGAGTTAGGTCGTGTATAAGTAACATTAATAGAACAAGTGAAATGCGTGCAACTGTTTCTACACACGGTCAGACGATATATCCTCGACTATCTGAGTGGCCTTGGTTGTACCCAAAGTGAAATCTTAACATTTAAATTCTCTTTAATAACTAGTAGTGCTTTGTATTCAGTGTCAGGTTGTGTAGAGGTACCGACAGTAGAATGAGTGAATCGCGTGCCGTTGTTTCTACACACTGACAGGCAATATATTCCCCGCTATCTGAGTGGATTGCTCCCGCTCAAAGTGATATCCTAATATTGAAAGTCTCCTGATGTACTAATAGTGCTTTTTATCCAGTATTAGGTTGTAAGAGGCACCATAACTAGTGAATTACGTGCAAATGTTTCCATATATGGATCATCTGAGTGGCTTGGCCCCACCCAAAGTGATATTCCAATATTGAAACTCTCCTGAAGTACTAATAGTGCTTTGTAGTCGGTATCAGTGTTAATACTTGTACTCTGTGGCTAGAAGCATATATTTAATTATAATGTATCCAATTTTATCCACCTCTCAATGTTATTTAAAATATATTTTATACGATTTTATGTGATATAATATTCTCTAATTTAATGATAGTGAAAAATCCTTCTAAATTTACGGAATTTGATTAATTATAGATTTGTATTGTTTATACACATTTCAAATTCGTGAAATGTTCTATTCCTGTTATTTTAGAGTAGAGAGTAAAAGTTTTAAACTTTAATTGATTTTAACATTGGACTCATTGAGAATCAAATATGGTGGCGGGAGTAGCAAACCCCACCATTATCTCGAATTCCCAAATTCTATCACCGAATAGTTTTTTTAATACAACACCTGTTCTAAAAATGTTTCTTTTTACTGTTTGATGTCTGGTGAGTAGCACGTTAAACCGTGAAGGGTTGTTACTCAACAGGTTAATGGAGTAAAGACATAACTCGAGTGGCAAATAAATGGAATTTTACAACAAGTTTAGCTATCAGCTGTCTCATGGAAGGTTATTTAAACATAATAATGGATACCTTATACATTTTAGTTATTGTCAATCTTAATTTGGGATCTTTTCCGTTAATTCACTACCACTACATCTTTTTTGTTTCCATTAAATCACTACCACTTGATAAATATTCTATTGCTCTAAAAACTGATCTCCCATCATTTTTACATCCACTCTAATATTCCTTATCCGCTAGGAATCCAATATCGCTGGCCTTATCTTATCGCCTTCCAAGAACTTGCTCTGCATTCGGCGGTAAGTCAATTATTGTATTTACCAGTTTGTGATCAAATTTATTAGCCAAGTAACCTAGCATAACCTAACCTCTCCTAACCTAGGATTTGCGATAAAAAAAGTAGTGGTCGTGAAGTAACGGAAAAAGTAGTGATAGTTAATAAACGGAAAAGGTTCTTAATTTGTATACTCTAGGTATAATATTTTCCTTGAAAATATACTTTATATTTTATTTAATTAATGTTTTACAAGTTCTATGAATAGGAATACCAGTTTCTGTAACAGAAGTATTAAACCTTGTAAGAAATTAAAATTAATGTGTTTATAAATGAACTAAATTGTTTTGTAGGTAATTGTGTTTTCTTCGTGATAATGACCCTGTATGTTATTTTAAGGAACAGTTTTTTTTAGTTCCATGTCCTAAAATATAATTTAAATTAATACTCTACCTTAACAATATTAATGTTAATTTTAAAACCAATGTGAAGGAAAATATTTCAACTGTCGAGTTTCATCACAGATATCCGACCAGGTATTGAGGAGCACTCCGAGACATCGCCTTACATTTAGAGAGAGGACAGTTTAGCAGATATCAAACATTTCAATAGATATCCTGCAAAAATAAGACATTTCAGCAATAATCATTTTTTTCAAAAAGCGCCTGAAAACACTTATAGAAAAAAGATATATAGCATAACAGATTTGTTTAGCATGTAATGAAATAAATTTAATTGCAATTTTATTAAATCTGTTCTACTTTTGTAATTAATTCTAAGCATATTAATTTTTAGTTTATAATGAGTCATAAAACATATGGCTTAATTCTTACCTATTTTTAATCAATAAACGAATAAACTCATTACAACTTAACTTACAACTTTACTTTGCTTCTCAAATTACACCTATTTAGTAAATTAATTTCTGTTGAATTATATTAGGCTACTACTTACTTACATTAAATTGAAAGAAACAAACTCAAGATTGGATATAAATGTGATTTAATTATGAATATTGAATTATGGTATTTATATTAAAACAATTATAGTTTATTATGAGAATAAATTTATTTAATATAAACCTCGGCTAGCTATTGGCAGAGGGAGACTACTTGTAGTAGAGAGGGCATGGTTGTCGTTCTGCTCTTGCTTTATTTTATGAAAGGTAAATAAATTAGTTAAATGAAAGCCACCACAGATAAGGTGAAAGATATTCTATGGACCTTAGATGGAAGTAAATCTCCGGGAAGAGATGGAATAAGATACAAGAATATAAAACTTCATATTCCGGAAACTGTAGAACTGATTACAGATGCTATTAACTTATCCATAAACACGGTAGTGTTTTCAGATTGGCTAAAAACAGCAACTATTCGGCCGGTTTATAAATCAGGCCGTGTATAAGGCACTATGTGAATCGTTAGTAAGGTATGTGCTTAGAAGTGTTATTTGGGAGAAAACTACTAACAGAACAGTTTAATGTATATTTAATGGTAAGAAAAATTACACCGTACAAATATAGACTAATCAAATCAAATCTTTTATTGCCAGAACATAACAATGTATAGCAATCGTCAGATTAGTTCTAAAATTTTACTATCACGCCACATCAAAACCCCATTCGAACATACAGAATTTCCACTCACACCACATTGTACTGCCAATGTACCCACTTCCAGCGCCGGACGTCAGTCTTCTGACTAAGTGGTCACCCAGTCGTGTGCCATGAACTCGTCAACACTGTAAAATGCTTGGGACGCTAAAAAGCGTTTCAAACGAGTTTTTAACGCCTTGGGCGTCGGGGCACTCTTTATTGAATTGGGCAACTTGTTGATGAAACAAACCCCTACTTGTGAGGGCAGGTGCTCATAAACCCCCGTCCTGTGTCTCCCAGTTCGGTAGGTATTCCTGCCTCGTGTGTCATTTGTGTGAATGGTCCGACCGCTGGTCATAGTACATTTAGACGCACAGAATAAGGTTGTCTCTAAAATGTAGAGACGGTAGGGTCAACAGTTGCAACTCCTTGAATGCTTCCTTGCAAGATTCTCTGAACTTCAACAGAGCGATTATGCGAATCGCTTGCTTTTGAAATTTGAGCGCTCTGAGAAACTGGCCGTTTGAGCTGGCTCCTCATAATATCAAACCGTAGGTAAGGTTGGGGTAAATTAAGCCGTAATACGCCGTCATCAGCACCTGAGTTAGACAGTATTTGACTAAGGACCTCAAAACATATATTCCTGTGGAAAGTTTTGAGCAGACATGGTCTATGTGAGCATTCCAAGTCAATCCCCTATCCAAGAATATACCTAAGAATTTGGAACAGTTGACGACATCCAGCAGGGTATTATCCAATATGACGGTTGGCCCGTCTTTGGGATTTTCTGATCGCAGCGCGAAAGCCAGGACATTTGATTTTGAAGAGTTTGTTTTCAGATTGAGGCTGTTGAAATGCTGGACACAATAGTTGATAACAGTTAATAATACTTATAATAGAGAAGTTAGGTAATAATAGGTTTAAGGAGCTAAATATATTTATGGAATTGAAATTTCATAAATTTCAATTCCATAATTGAATAATGATTCATAATAATCCATAATTCCATGATTCATAATAGATAAATTAGTATAATTTATTCTATGACGATTGATAAATACATTTTATTTGTAAAACCTATCAATTCAATGAAATTTTATAATAATTTTAAAGAATTAATAAATAATTATAATATAAAACATATTTTCAATATGTAATTGTTATATATTCAGTATATATAAATTACAATTAATTTTACATCCTAAATATAAAATATCAAAGAGATTCACGATTTTAAGTGATCGTAAAATTTGATTTTGCTAAAACTTTGTATTTTAAGTGAACGATTTTACAAAGTCTCATATCCAATTAAGTTTTATGAAGTACGAATATTTATACATTTAAATAATAAAAAAGTGTTAATGTCAGTATTTAAAATTAATCAAGCAAAAAGACCAAATTCATTAACATTGCTCCATTACCTCAATATAACAACACAACCATTCATCTCTGCCACCAACTTTACAATGTGAAGATGTCAGATGATTGTTTGTAAGGATGAAAATAACCCCACTTAGATAGTCGAGAATATATTAGACAACGGTACACGCAACCAAGGACTCACGCAACTTACCTGCTTCAAAGTACGGAGTGTGGATCAAATCTGACCATGTGATTTAACATATAGCGTCCTATAGGTAAATTTGTTTTACGGGTCTAAGTTAATCTGTTTAACATTTCAGTTTAAACATTAAAAATATTATTTTTAAAATAACAAATAATTTGTTATTGTAATAATAACAACCCATTACTCAGATTATTTAAATGTCAATTTTAAATGTCATTTGAAAATAAATAGTTGGTTAAGCCCTATAGATATTTTGTAGACTATTAGTAAATAAATCCATTTACCGGTATTGTTCTTTTAAACAGTTAATCGGATATTAATAACAAATTAAAGTACTATAATAACTAGCAAACAAAGTTCTACGATAATGACACCGTATATATAATAACATATAACATACAAAACACTTAGCAAAGTAACGTTTATAAATAAGTGCAGACGCTCTATTATTCAGGTTTATATAATTTGCAATAACTCTTAACTACAAACTTATAACTGAGTGTTCATAATGTAAGATTCTCATTTTAAAATTTTTCTCTTTATTTTTTTAAACATTGAACAAACACTACAGGACAGCATATTAAATCATCTCTCACATCACCTATCATTTTACCCCTAATTCAAATATACGAGTAGTTTAAAGTAAATAAATTAAATTTATAAAAATATTAAACCATCATAATTAATGTTCTTATTCATTCATTATTCATCTTTACGACGCCGATCGTTGGGGCGAATATGATGGGTGAATGAGTGTGAGGTTTATATAAACATAAATCTTATCGGGATATATGTTTATAGACATGCTTTCTTTTACGGAGTGTTTAATAATTTATTTTTATTTGTTTCTATCGGTATGGTCATTTAAATGATTGTAAGTATGTATTAGGCAAAAGAGAATCCCAAACATGTATAATTATGTTTAATGCCTTTTCTTTCAAAATGAATATTGTTGCTATAAAAAGAAAAAAAATCGAAACTATTTCATGTTTCATAGATTTATTTAAAAATTTAGGGATGAAGAAGTCATTAAGGCTTCGATTCTATTCTAATAACAATCTAAACTAAACACTAATAAAACAACATATATAACGTTATTATCAGAACATTAAATAGAATAAAACTCACCACGATATACACGTATATATGGTCTTTTTTTAAGTCAGCTTTGTGAAGATCTGGATTTTTAAAACGTATACTCTAAAAAGAGGATTCTGCTTTACTTTAAATTTTATTTGTTTCCTGTTACAAAATATTTGTATTTTTTTATTTTTTGTAGCCGTGTACAACATAGCACTAGGAGTAGAACATATTTACTTTGTAACAGTAAAATTGCTCCTTCCGTATTTTTCCCTTTCGTAAACCCATACTGATTTGAGTTAAAAAAAGTTTATTATTTAAAAAATTTAATAATCTGGCTTTCATACATTTCTCTATAATCTTAGATAAAACTGAGATTATGCTAAGATATTACAATTGCTAAGATTAAAGAAATTAAGGATAACATGATAAAGTTAAATGATGAAACTAATATTAGATTAGATTTGTTGGTAAACACGAATAATAAAATTAATACTAAACTTGATGAGATTAATGTTAGGCTAGGCGGAACAAATGTTAAGTGAGTGATGGCGTGATAAAGTTAAATAATGAAACTAATATGAAAGGTAATGAACTCATAAAAAATGTTAATGATAGGAAAAGTCAGATTAAAGACAACTTTGTCAATAAAACAGAAAGAGTAAAAGTAGACTTTAATAAAGAAAGTGAATTAAAGGAAAATAGTAGTAATGAAGTAAATAATCAAGATAGGGAACAAACTATCAAAATAAATGATGTTGAGAATAGACTAAATGAAGTAAATAAAAGCCTGTTAGACAAAAACATAGAAGTAAATGTAACACCAACTGAGGTAGACAATGAATTAAATAAACAAATGAGTAGGCCTAGAGTAAATGATAGAGTAGAAGAGCAAATAGGACATCTACACACAATAATAGATGACAAAATAGAAAAAATAGAGAAAGCTTTAGCAGTTTGTAACACTAACCTTGAAGGTGAAATAGATGACTTTAAGTGTCATGAAAATGAGAAACTGAAAATAATCAGAAATAGGCTAGACAATTTCAGTGACTTCTTTGAGTTTGAAATGGATTTTATGAGCAAGTATTGGGGAATAGATAAACAAAGGGAATGTGAGACTAAATTGATGGGGGTTGGAAACTGTGATTTGGACAGGGATGTCATTGTCAAATATGTGATGAGGTACTATAATATCTCATGCTTCTTAAACTACAAATAAAAAAAAAAAAAAATTAACTAGTGCTCTCGGACAATCCCATTTGTATAGAAAACTAAATTGTAAAAGTAACTATTAAAAGAGAAAATACTTAAAGATGTCATAGTGGTGAATACATGATAGTTGAAAGATTGTAAAATTAATAATAATATGAGATTTGTAATTCAGTAAGATATATAAAGAGATTTGAATATAACATTGATAATAATATGACATGTATGTTAAACCAAGATGATGTAAGGAGAATTATGGTAATACTTTGTTATTACTGAATGTAACACTGATAATAATAAGACATGTATGTTAGACCAAGAAGATTTAAGGAGATTTATTATAATACTTTGTTATTATAACTTGTTTATACTTATTTTGATATGACTCAATGAATATAACCCTAATGATGATAGGATATTTATGTGAAACCAAGATGATTTAAAGAGATTTCTTATAATACTTTGCTATTATAACTTGTTTATACTTATATTGATATGACTCAACGAATGCAACATTATTAATAATATGATATTTATGTGAGACCAAGATGATTGAAAGAGATTTCTTATAATACTTTGTTAGTATAACTTGTTTATGTTTATATTGAATATGACTCAGATGATAATATGATGATTGAGTTAAACTAGGATGATGTAAAGGAAATTTATTGTAATACGTTGTTATTACAACTTGTTTATGACTATTTTGATATGACTCAATGATGTACATTGTATGTACTCTTGTAAACTTATATGATTCTTAACCATTTTAAGAATTTTGTAGAAGGTGATGAGCCAGTGATCAATAGTAGTACAATTCGACCCTAATTACACCTAGACACATTCAAAATTCAAAATTAATTAACGCCAAGTACACTATTCATCACAAAATGGCACGGATTTTCAGTTTCAGGTGTCAGTCAGCCTTGGCAATTGAGCCTAAAGACATAGCTTAAAGTGATCTGCAGCATGGCTAGCCTCATTACCAGAGTCATGTTGCAGACACCAATAGATTAGTAATTTAGAACATAACATTGAAGAAGGAGGATGAGATATGGTAAATATGTAATTACAATTTTTGAAAGTAATTTTTGTAATTGTCATTAATGCAAAAATAGTGATAGAAATCACAAATTGATGAGTAGAATATAATTAAAAATATGACTCATCGTTGCAATATCGATAATAAATAGCCATTAATGATTAATGAAAAACTGGGTAAATATAATAATTATAATTAACTGTAAATATGTCAACTTGAAATATGCCATAGCAACACCAGTAATTGTATAGATATAATTGAAACCCGATGCACAAGCAACATGTATGTATACACAAGTGATAGTGTGGACACTCTAGGAAGTAGCAATGGGAATCAACCATTAGTGGTAAATAAGGAAGATCTGGGTGTATGAGGAATTCTGCTTTTTCCCCTCTTCATGTACAAGAGCCATGGATGAAGACCTGGCATGAGAAGACCGTCTACCAGATTCATTGATACAAAAATAGGGACGTAATCAACGCGAGCTTATGACTCACGCTTACTGGGAATTCCTCGTTCATGGGGAACAATTGTAAGCCCCAATCCCTAGCACGAAGGAGGCTCAACGGGCTGCCCGGACCTTTTGGCCAGGGAAGACACACTAACTTCCTTTGCTTCAATCCTCCCAGTCCTTCGAGACCCACGGCCCTGTGGATCAGCCATCCTCGGAGCTCGTCAAACAATAATCCAATCTACTAACGCAGCAACACTAACTTCCTTCGCTTCAGTCCTCCTAGTCCTTCGAGACCCACGGCCTTGTGGATCAGTCATCCTCAGGGCTTGATTCTGGCTCTTAACCTTGGAGACTTGCTGTGGACATGGGTGCGATCCAGTGCGAACTTTCCACGTAGCCCTCTCCCGGTTTTCTCAAAATGAGTGACATTTCCTGATAAAAGTTCATATTTTACATACAACTTACAATGACTTACTTTGAATACAAGAAATATGACAATATATTTTAAAATATATTCAAATGAAACTTTAATTGTATATATTCTGAAATACTGTTATTATTAAGTCAATTGTACTCCATAGATAATAAGATAAGGGTATGAATAACCTATAAATGTTCAACCATTGATGATGTAGAATTACAATTGTACTTGATTATAATTCCCTTATATTCTTCATCAGTAGGCAACATTTGATTAATAATTCAAATAATAATTTAACTTCTTGAATTCATTGAAATATTTTTATAACTAACTACAAGATAATTAATATTAAAACTTGCATTAATGACAAAGAATCATTGAAGATGTTTATTACTAATTAATAACAAATAATTTAACTAGTTCTCCTATAGTAAAAAAAAAAAAAAAAAAAAAACTAATAATGTAATTGATTAGATTTAATAATTTATTGATTTAGTGTGTAATGATTTACATGAATTTCTAGTATGTAAGAAAAAATCATGATTTGTTAATTACATGATTTGTTGAATGGGATTTAGAATTGTATTGTATATTAATAGATAGATTTAGTCCATTCTAGATATAGTTGATATTGTAAAACTAAAACTTATCTGAACAACAACCGACAATTTGGGCGGAACATGTTAAAATTTAGATTTTTTGACTCGTGCTAACCGCACATCGCAAAAATCGGGGGGTACTGTAACAAGTCCACCAAATTGACGAATAAATTAATTACATAAAATAAATGATAAATGATTTTATTGAAGAAATAAATATATTTAATTAAAATAATCAACGAACGTTCAAATTATATTCGGAATCCATTGTGAATTAATAACCAACAAATATAGAAAAGTGGGCAAGAATATTTGTCCCAGGCAGTCGTTCAAAACCGTAAACAACATTCTTTTCATTATTGTCTAGACGGGTGGGGCTGGCCTGTTTCAGTCTGATTTCGCAGAAGACGAATCCATCTGGCAACCCAAATGGGAGTCAGTGGGTGACAAAGCAAAGGTCGAGTCCAAAAGACGTATTTAGTTTGAAAGATAATCAGTAGGGGCAGCACCTACTGGGGTTAGAACCGCATGGCATGGGCGGAAATTGAATCTCTAACGGACAAGAACGTAGGAGGGGGAACCCACGCGAGTGTCTTAAAAGTTTCATACTCTCAACGATGGCGTACCTAGAAGAAAGACGTATCATCCGAGTTGCCTGTGTGCAGCAGTAGATTTTTTGTTATAACGTGTAATTCTTAAACTTTGAAATTTAATTAGGAATATAGTGAAAGTGTCTATTTTAAAAAACTAAAAAACATTTTGTAGTTCATATATTTAATAAAATTTTTGTTTGTATTTAATAGGAATCTATATCATGAAGAAGACCACGTGGAGCCACAAACAACTTTTAAAGATAAGTTTAGTTTTAAATTGAATATCCCATGTTTAAATAATTGAATAAAATATGAAATTGAATAACTTTTTGTTGTAATAAATGTTGATGAAGAAAGTAAGAAATAATGTAATAAAGTAGCTTTTTAAAACAAGTCTTGATTCATTGTAATTTACAGCCTCACCGATTTACCCACATAAAAAACCCTGAGACTAAAGAGAATTAAATTTAATTTAAATAATTTTAATCAAATTAACAAAGAATTTAAATTAATGTAACGCATCAGAAGAGTTATCGTTACAACTTGGTAGTCCAATTGCTTAAAAACTAAATAGTTATTATAAATAGTCAGACTATTATAAAGGTTCTATTCTGACTAATGGTCAGAATAACTCGAACTAATGGTAGGGGGTGAAACCACCTTTAAATAAATACTGATAAATATCTGGCATTGGGCCAAGATTCCAATTGTTTTTCTTATCTCGCGTTACATTTTACTAAATAAACTAAATTACTGTGTATCTTTGATTAGGAAATACAAACTCATAACTCTCCCTACAAGTAGGGTTAGTACAGCTATTCAAGTATTCTGAAACCGTTAAAATATGATTTTAGACTAAAAGGATATTTTAGACTATGCTAATTTACATATTTAAAGTTGAATGTATTTTATAGTATATAGTAAAATATGAATGAATATGAATATTAGTTACATTGAGATTTTACTAACTGTTAACGTAGTAAATGAAGGTCATAAAGAGGTTAGGTGTGAGAAAGAACAAATTGCCATATTCTAGTCTTGATAATTTATCATTTGATTTCATAAATGCATATTTAACCAGTTTTTGAATAGCCTTAATAAAATTAACCCATAAAATGTACAGCGTGTGTTGCTATATATTTACCAATTATATTGTTAACCTCTTCCAAAATTATGACATAGCATAGATTTGGGCGAGCCGGTGGCCGAGTGGTCTAAGGCGTCAGGACTTTGAGCTTGTGTTAGAGATAGCGCTGGTTCGAATCTAGCCTAGACCGGAAGATTTATCAGTAATATTCACCTTCTACTGTACTGGTTCGCCCCCTTACTCTCTCTGAATAAGTTCCTTGCACAGATCAAGAGTCTATGAGGAATGGGCAGAGTAAGGTTAAGAAGGAGGTTGGCCTCTTCTTAAAATAAAAAAAAATTGTGTATTGGTATGTATTCCTAAGAATCTTCTTAACTATTTTTTTATATATACTTAACCTAAGTACTTTTAACAGACTTTATTGAACTCGTACTCGTCCGATTTTTAAACAGTGGACGTAATATAATATATTTGGGTGAACATGTGTAAAACTTACAGTATGTTAGACGAAATATTGCCACTTTACTGGAGGAGAGGGGAGTATAATGTGGGATTTTCACCCTTCAGTTTTCCCCCAACAGATGTAAAAGTGTTATTATTCTCACAGTCTCACTTCTCATCTGCTCTGTAAAGGAATCCTTATTACATTTCAAAAAAATTTAGTATTTAACTAGTCCTTGTGCTATGTAAAAAAATGAACTTTCTTTCGTTCATAACATTTTTTATTAGTATTTGTTTGATTTTGACAAATATACTGAAACCTGTTTGAAGAAATAAATCAAATATTTAAAAATATTGTGTTCTGCTTTTTGTGACAATAATTAATAATTGCTTATTATTGACATAAGTAAAGAATTACAGTTACAATTATTATTATGATAAAAAGTTGTAAAATACAGTAGTTTTATCATGTCTTTTTTGCTTAGGGTGCATTTTAGGTTTTAATGTAGTTAATGGTTAGATATAGTTTAAATAAATGTATTGTAGGGCCACGAACTATAATTATAGTGTACGTTGTTGTAGCCATAATTTTTTAAAATACTTTTTTACTTTAAATCCTTATTTACTTTTACTATCATTTAAAGTATTGACAAGTAACAATTTCATTAGTGTATCATCCTTTAAATATTGTTAGTGTAAGTCTTTATTTATGGAGTGACAGAATTAAAGTTATTTTGAAATAGAATATTATGACACTAACTTATTATTTTTTTTATATACACTACAATAAATCTGTATGATTGTCAACTATACTGTAACATATAACGCTGCTTCATGCCTTACTTAAAAAAGTTGTATATGTTGTAAATTACCTTCTTAAGGAAATTGAACCATTCTAACTGAAAACAGACTAATAAAGTATTCATGAACTTGTGATTATTAAGGTAAACGGAGATATACAGTCGCATTAACCAGGGTCGTAAATCGCGTGGTTAGTCCTAACTCGAACTAATGGTAGGGGGTGAGACCACCTTTAAATAAATACTAATAAATATCTGGCATTGGGCCAAGATACAATTGTTTTTCTTATCTCGCGTTACATTTTACTAAATAAACCATGTTACTGTATATCTTTTGATTAGGAAATACAAACTCATATCTCTCCTTAAAAGTAGGGTCCCAGAAAATAGCTATTCAAGTTATCTGAGACCGTTAAACTACGAATATTTAAGATTTATTTCATATTCCTATTTATATTATAGTTCTTGGTAATATTAATGAAAGAATTTTAAAATAATGTTTTCTGCGAGGTCAGTGGACCCTGTATAATTCACGAGAAAGCGGAAGAATCCATACTTGTGGAACGCACCACGACCAATCGTGAACTTATTCATCAAAACTTCATATTTAGATAATATATAATATTATATTTCAAAATTATTTTTTCAATTACTTATAATTTTATTTTATGATTCAATATGTAAATCTGATATGCATTGCTATTTAAAAATATTAAATAATATTGCCCAAAAATAGACTTTGTTAACATCATAGGATTGGTATGAATAACCTCACATCTACCTTTGTCATGTTTAAGATAATATTTTCGTTTATTTAGACCACTACTTATTAAAGTATGCAACCTAATTTGCAAATTGAGAGAGTCACATCAGCAATTAATGGAGGCTTACATAAAATAACTATTATTCACTCAAACTCTTTTAAAATATCTATAAAATATTATTTTTGTAAGTTCTGTTAGCTATTGAGCATTTTTCATGGATTGTTTTATTACATTTGTCATGGCAAAATGTTACATCCTTATATGACAGAAGGCTGATATATATCAGAAACACAATAGACTTCAAATATGCAAAGCCTGCGGCACATGTTTGATTGTCAATACAACGGAAACGAAAAGGAAATTGAATTTGGACAGATATAGAATCAGAGTTGAGATCTTAGCATTACTACAAAGGAATTATTTGGATATGACGTTACTTTCACAGTTATTTTATCGTGTTTTATTGGTTGGATTCACCACAAAACTAAATATTTGTAGTACAAAACATTTTTGATGTTAGTTGTTAAACGTTTACTATCTCTTTTCAATTAATATCAGAACAGTTAAAACTGTTGTATTTTAAACTATTTATTATTATAGATGTATCTTCAAATTAAACTTCAAAAAGTTCACTGTGTATATATTTGAAAACTAAATGTTAATATCGTTATAATGAGTTAGGAAACGTGAAGCTGGCAATTTTAGGATTGGATTAGATCAATAACTGTCGAATTTGTAAAACTGCTAAGTATTTCATTAATTTTCCAACTATACGTAAACTATATTTCAGAAACAAGAATACAAATTTAGTGTATTTACATTCAAATGGTAGAGTAAACATTTTTCTTACAAATAGTGATACAAATTGCAGTACGTGGCTGGACAGACGGAGTACTGCTGGAGATTCTTGCTGACA